>JTDE01006552.1:4208-26769 GCA_014338405.1 Paragonimus skrjabini miyazakii
ATGCATGGCTCACTGTGCCTCTCGTCACACGAGTATGTGCTTTCTCACCGTTCCAAATTCATGTTCTGGCCTCTGTCTTCCAGAGTAAGGTTGTCTCACGACACACTCACCCAATCACACGTTACACTGTTCGCCTTTAATATCCACCATTCAGGCATTTTGTCTTGTACTTCTTGTGCCGACGGAGTGTATGTTATACTGCGCAATGTTCAATGAGGCTAATGACGTCCAGAAGAAACTGTAACGCAGATGGGTTATTAGGTAGACACGAGCTGTGAAAGCTGAAGTGAGGCATACTATCCATTTACGAGGTTATTGGCGGACACAGATCGTCTAAAGAAGGCATCAAAGCAATAAGCCACGCAGATCTCCATAACCTTCATGTAACCGTGCATGCATGAGGGATAATTTGATTCGTTTTGCATTTTCCATTTGACGTAATGGATGTCCTTTATCTGTAAATCGTCAATTTTCTGCTAACTTCCCCAAAGTTGGATAAAACTCACTCCAAATCTGAACAGGAGAGGGTTTCACAGTTCTTCCCTTATGTGATAAACAAGCGCTGGAAACTGTGACAGGCTTAAATATGATTGTCACTGCTCTCAGCCTGTTAACTGCAAATATGCAAACAAAAATCAGGCACAATAAAGTGTTTGTTTATGTCACGTCATTTCCTCTCTGCCGAAGACAATAAATAGGGGTGGAAAGAGTTATAAGTCACGCTGAAAAAATTAAAGTAAACTTGTGCAAATTTTGTTAACCTTGCATCTTTTAGTTGAAGTAACCGAGCAGCTATCTTTTAACTAACAATCAGCCTACCTCATTTCGCGTGGTCGGCTCCACTTCACACAGACCTGCAACTTGAACGCCTTTGCTATCCTCGCGTAACTCCAAGAAATCTGGTCCGGGGTTGAGTAGATCTCTCAGCAGTTCGTTGTACAGTTCCATGTATGCCATACTAATGCGGTACGTGTAGTCTTCCGCAGTTTGTATCATGTAGTTGAACAATTCGTCCATTGCTCGCACCATAATGCCTGGATCCGTATCCGTTCCAACCATAGTGTACGTTTTTCCGGCGCCTTTGTTGAATAGATGTTATGCCGATCAGTTATGACAGAAAATGTAACTGTTTGTGCTGGGAGAAGTTGACTCAGAAATCATACATGTTGACATTAGAAATTGTACTCTATTGTATACATCAACAGGTGTGAGTTATATAATGACACTCTGCTTTCTAACACTTGTGAACATCAGAGCACAATTGACTAGATCTTGCTATAATTGCGAAAACACTGTGCCCAAAAAGTTACTGAAGTCCAAGCATAGAGTGTTACCGTTGACTATTCTGACATTCATTTCGAATAGTCTGTACTCGATGAAGTTACCTAGTATGAACAGCTTAGAATGTTTTTTCATGCTATCGTCATGTCAACTGTTCTTCACACAGACAGTATTTGACTGAAAGTTTATTTTTTCTTCGAACGTTCATCTGTGTGTTTATAACAAGCAGTAATCTCGTGTCTGTTTCGAGCAATTCAAAATACCTACATACAAAGTATTGTTATATGTAGTAGAATATACCAACCTAAACTCGTTGATGAGAACTTATCAGCAATGTCCCGTTACCGTTGTGTGACGAACTTTTATGCGTCCAATACCCTGTTAAAATTTCAAGCCCCAATTGTGATAACCAAAAAACATGAAAGTACACGTAACTTTATACGGTTATCTGAGTTTCCATACACATTACATTTTATGTTTCCATCATAAGTACTGTAATCAAAAAAGTGCTCAAATTTAACTATTGAGCTTAAATAATCTGTTCGAAGAGTTCCATTTGACGACAATTTTTTTTAAAGCAGAATCGTTACACTTTTTATGTATTCAAGCTCTGAAGTCAATAATTTGGAGAGTCAACATCAAAATCCGAATGATTTATTACTTTACCTCTATACTACTCCCAATAAGTTCATTGAATTTGTGTTCAGGTCCGCAAAAGAACATGGATAAGAAGGGATGGATTATGAGGCATCATAAGTTTAACAAGCTTAGCTGAATCGAATGGCACTAAGTGGAGACTATCAATATCCAAGAGAAAGTTCATTTGTTTCTAGTGTTGCTTATAATTCCAAACCACAAGGAAGACATGAGGTTTATTGGTTAAATCCCTCAATAAAAATGTTCATCGATTAGAGTTAACAGACAGTAAGCGTGTCTCCTCTCGAGGCGATCGGGCAACCTGATCATTACTCACAAGTGAAAATAGTTGACCATTCACATATGATCATTCGGTCGTGCTTAGTGCGAGGTGAGTGACGCAGTGGTAAACACGGTTGCCTCATGAACAGCGTGGCCGTGGTTCTAGTCCCGGCAGTGACAAGGATATGCACTACTGACGAGCTCTAATGAGACCGAAACTCGAGTCTAGTGCTTCTTTTCGAAAGGGGCCGACTGGAAAGTCTATAAGAATGCGACAGCTGCGATTAATTGTGGGTGATCCTCACTCTATATGAAAATCAAAATCCCCTACTACTCATCGGTAAGCACAAATGATATTTATCTTTAAGTCCGATACGCCCAACAAACTGAGTGAAAAATCTCTAGAAAAAAACGTTTTTCTCACCCAGATGCCTTATATTTTGTACTTTTAGGGAGTGGTTGGATTTGTTGACACGATCTTTCTTGCTCTAATGTTCACAAATGGATAAGATCTATCCTAATTCAGATCTGTTTTAGATTCGACTTCACGAACAAACTGATGGCAATTGCACTGTTCTAACTGCGAGTCGTCAAACAATAAAATGTTACATTCAAATTTAGTTAGTTTGCATGCCTTCCGAGACCGGAAGGCAAATCACAATTTCCACATGATTTTTTACAGTGCACAGATTCCCAATAAGTATTGATATTAAAGTGAACAGTAAAGTTAGAAGCTGAACACTGCATTGACATGATATTGTTTATCGATTAATGGATGTAGCTGTTCAATTCGAAGTTATTGCATTTCATTCTATTAGAGAACATCAACTGGTTGTCTGGGGCTCGGATGACTTAACTAGTCAAGCTTGTGTGGATTAGCTGTCATACCTTGCTTATGACATGAATTGGTAACTGTAGGCCACGTTCAGTTTCTGGGCAAACAGCTAAATGGCTCGAGGTTGGAGATGTTAAGGTGATAACTCCGGTTCACTAGCGTAAACCGTCGTTTCTCACTAAAATGGTTAGCAATGTAACGTGCGGAAGTAACGAAATAGGACGGAGAAATTTTATTGTGTCAGTACTGATCCAGCCAAGTTCTCACTTGTAACTTGATTAGTCACAAGGCTTGATAGATTCATTGAAGATAACCATACAAAGGTTTTTTATGGCCATACACACTATCAGCTACTGATGTAATACTGTATTTATTCGTCTCACTACTATATATCACAAGTGGTAATGAGGTTGCTTGTCAATACCCCACTCATCGTAGCAACCGCTGAAGTCAAATTAAATTCCATGAAAACCCTTCGTTTTCTAGACACACGGTCATCTTTTAAATAATTCCACACAACCTCAGTTGGGTTCCTAGCAGGGGTTAATTTTCAGGTAGAAAGCAACTAAAAATATCGCCACTTGACCACAGCTAAACGTTTGCGTATATCTTGAGTGATAATTATTTGGTCTTGATTATTAGAGTTACGAGGAAATGACATACTTCTCATGGGAAAAGAGTTGAAAATCATGCGGTCTGATCATAAGCAAATCAGTGACCGCCAAAATGAGTCAAAAGAATCTGTTTGGTAAATCAGTGGTGATTCTTTGAACAAATCATGAAACCATGAGCGCAAATCATGGAACCTTTTCGATATCTACCCCATGGTTAATGTGGACAGGACATGTGACGGTTGGCATTCTGTAATCAAAATCTGACAACCAATTTATCAGTTCACTTGTGCTTATTCGATTATTGTCTGTTCATCCAACATACTTTGTTGTATAAGAACAGCGTACGAGCACTTCGACTGTTTGTGTACAGATTGGTGGGCTTTTGTATTTTCAGCCCTAACGACGAATATGACAAACCGACTTCTCATGATAGTTGATGGAAAGATGAATCTAGTGGATTGATGGTGTGACAGCTGTAAATCTTATTTGGACGAAGCAGTAGCCTTTCTTGATCTCGCGTAGTGCTCCATGTTTTATGTTTAGAATCGTTCGGATTAATGGTGGTCCTTCAATGTGTTTTTCATCATAGCTATTCCATGTCCTGCTCTGCCCTCAAATCATCTTCAAAGCCAAGACGGTTTGACGTAGGCCAAATCAGACATGGTTATGGATTCCCGTCCATGCTAATTTGACTGTTTCTACTTCTGGTTGGGCGACTGAACGGTATTCAACACCAATGTACTTCTGTATGTCGAGTAGCAGCAAGCTATGAAACCTGAACGTTTAATTTCCACAGTCATTGTAAGTCTCATTGGCACAGTACTGCCCTAGTCTAGCATAACCGTGTAGCGTTCACAAATGTAGTTCTGAATATAACTGATTTGACCGCTGATTGTCAGTATCCTCAATAACTGTGTAGTAAGTCGGAACGAAACCCTAATGGGTGTAAAAGTGCATGATCACATAAATAAAGTAGGCTGCGTCTGCGGTGGTTAGATGACACATGATGTATATCAGACAATCGCATCAACTGAAATTCACGTAAACTGTACAACAGGGTCAAATGACTCCTGTAAAACTGGTTATACAGCCTATCAGGGAAAAACATTTACATATCCGTTGCGTGCATCACTGTAAAGATAAACCAGAACAATAGACCTATCACTTGTTTTCAGTTTGGTTAGGTCAGTAAAATGTAGAAGGATGGGCAGTTTTCGCGTTGTACTTCAATTCAATGAAGTTGGCCTTCCTTCTGTTTTGATCATACGTTGTTTACCGCAACTTTCTAGCTAACATGGTCACCATGACAACCTTTCTGGTTGTTTTACTGCACTTAACGGAAATGTGCAGTCAGTATGTGAGGTTGTCTTTCCTTGAGTCGGAAGCACAAACCGTAACATTATTGTTCGATGTAGCAGACATCTATGGTGGTCATATGAAATGCGCGTGAAACGGAACAAGGATGGAACTGAAAATGTTTTCTATCCAGCCTGTCATTAACTACCAAAAGTATAACTGCAAAACGATTTTTCCCCTCAGCTATAACTTTTTCCTACTTTCGACTATTCCTCAGATTCCCGAAAGAAGTATCTTTTGGTAATGATATGGTCTCAGCCACTGGTGTGAATTCTCGAAGATGTTCATCTTGATGATTCGGTCAACTTACACTATTTTTTCATTCATTTCTAGAAAACTAATTTTTTTACTTTAATTACACTATTGATGTGTTAATCACCTTTGTGACCAAACAGGTTAGAGAATTGGCAAGAAATTAACTTTTTATTGGTGGCTCAAATGCTAGTTAGTCTATCATTGAACAGTTTGGAAATGATTGTCATAGTGTGAGACTATGTGATAGACTAACCATTGTGATATATTTTCCTTCCATCCACTGGGTCATAACTAGCAAGCGACATGGGCGCCGAGCGCTCCTCTCTCTTCAGACAGCTTAGTGACTTGAAAAATTTATTTCTGATGGGCATCATTCAACACTGCAGTAAACTCCAGAAAATCGGATTAAACGGGACATACCCTGTGCCTCAGAGTTAATAACGTGGGTCCATTGACTAAATGAGCTGAGTCATGGAATCAATGAGCAACAGTCGACACGGTATCAATTATGGAGAACCAACATGGAAAGTTGTCAACCTTTTTCAGTATACCTTTCGTAGGTAAATCACTATATTGGATGGCGGATGCACTGACGTTGAGACGAACCACAATGTGGCTACCCATATATTGTGAACGTGAAAACTAGAGGCGAATGAGGTGTAATCTCTCCCGTGTGACACTGCCGTATACGCTTGAGACAATTAAATCACTCAATGCTGTAGATGAGATTCTGTCGCACCACAGCACGGCATGTCCAGATTTCTTTTCTAATTGACAGTAGTAGACGCCAATACAATGCAGCATTCTTTAGCAACCGTTCACTTTTAGTAACTTAAAGGAAGCATACCAAAAAACAACCGAGACAAACCTTACTATCACATAGACACATGGTCCTTAGGAGACAGATGATTGGACTTACTTCGACAAACTCGTCAAAAACAACTTAAGGTTGGTCAAGGTGTATTGATTCTACCTATGTACACTAGTAGGAAAAGTCAATCTCGGAGATTGTTGATGGGGTTTAGTTCAAGAGTACAGGTTAGCCACATGTTGGTGAGAACAGACTTCTGCTTCAGGACGTTTCTTAACCCGGAAAATACGGTCCCGGTGCATATGCCTCAGTGGAAAGCAATAAGAACCTACCCAATATGCTAACATACGAAACAGTACCTTTCGACCACTCAATTCACGCAGGCCTGTTGTTGAAAGTATGCTCAAACTCTTGAACTTTGTGCCTTTTTCACCTATTTTCTTGCCGAAACAAACCTCATGATTGTCACTTTTACATACGGGCTCATGTACGCTAATATTTTCCGCAAAACAAATTCATACATACCCACTGAAGTATCCAGAAAACGCGAGTCTCCGTCCACTTCATAGGGCGTTGAATACATTCATGGATAATGAGCAATGAGTTCATCTAGCGTTAGCTTTGTTACGGACATTCTTGCAATGTCTTTTATGTGGTCATTGTTGAAGCGCTCAGCATGAGCAGGCTTTCCAACTCTGAAAACAATTTTGTTCCATCAAGCTTGAGTAGAAGACTGTTTCTGTAGTCTGGTTTATTTTGAAGGTAGTCCAACGTTCTCATTGTCTTCCCGTGAAACTGGATCCTTCAAGAACAGGCTGCTTGCATGACATGAGCTCCGAAGTCTTCTAACCATCCTTCATATGTGTGAGTGCTTTTGACTAGAAACAAAAGACTGTTACACGAACTCACCGAAAATTGTATTTTGTGACGTGTTGCATTCCCTGACTGCTTTCGTCTGATACCAAGATTACTCTCAGTTTGCCTCTTTGTTGATCGATTCATTCCATCAACATTCACACCTTACCCTGCATAGACACACTGAATGATACGTAATCACATTGCGTATAACTGACTCGTTCACTCTGTACATAAGTGGTAGAATGTTGAAACCTTTGCATACCCACGAGGTTGTTTTATAGCTCTTTCACGATTAGTTTTGTTGTTTTCCTCGTTAAGTCAATAAGAGTAAACGGATATCAACCGATTCTTAAGTAACAAACCGTCTAATCATCTTAGCTTCGTGTGAGAAATTAACAAGTCGAAGTGTAATGTATCTGAGTTGTTAGCGAAACTGTGATTGACCCGTATAGCTGGTCGCAAAGTTTACACAGGAAAACAGTTTCTTCCACCGAATACTTCAGGTTAGGAGAAGTTAACACCGGTTCACTTCACCTTCCGTCAAAAACAACATTTGTGCTAATCTTTATGCGGTACTATGAAACGTATCGTTTTATATGTATATAAATTTGTTTTACATAGCCGTTTCATAGGTCAGTCGCCTCATTTAATGATGTCTGTTGTTGGTCACTACCGTTTTATGTTCTACAGCTGCAGTGGCAAGGTAGCGCACTATCCACCATTTCGATATAGTTAGCGAATGTATGAACAGTTCTGCAATCCAGTGTTCTGGTTTATCCGCATAGAGGTCATCGACTCGGCATACGATATCCGTTGCCCACTTAAAATGATGTGCGCTCATAGTGGACATTTGGACAGGTGACAGAATTATAATATTGCAGTTATGACCAAATATGGCTGATCTTGGAATATTGAAGTTGTTTCATGTGGTGGATTTCTGGTCAGGTTCAGTTACCGCTAGAAGCCTGAATCAGATCCATCATGGCAATTGATGCACATGAATAGCCATAAGACTTAATCTCAAAGTAAACAATGTACATCAAAAAGTACATATTTTCGGATTGGCTGCCTGGCATGAAATGACTGTGAAACACCGGATTCGGCCACTCGTCATGTTTCACTAAGCAGGCCTTTTATTACCCGTGTGGCATCCAACTGATTTTCAACAATTGAACAAGATAGACTGAGACTGTGTTTGTTGAAAACTTTACAAACCTGTAGCTCCACTTGCGAACACGGTTGCATTGAAACCGTTGGCCACGTGTTCAATCAGGCTGAAAGTTGTGCACTGAAAGACCTGGCTCTAAATACCGAACAAATTATTGAATAAGGAAAAGAACACATACTTGGCTGCAGCATTCGTCAAAAGCATAATCAAACGTGTACTCGCGATTTCGATTCCGCTTCGGTCGAATGCCGTAATCAACATCATCATTTGGGTCGACCAATGAGATGAGCTTTGGAGAAGCAAAATTAGAAATAGCCATTAGAGAACAACCCAGGTGGTTGATTAGATGTAATTGCTGTACATTATGTAATCGTTCTTATATTCAAAACAGGTTACGAACAGTCGGAAGTTTCGTTTATTAGTAATGTTTTACTTTTGACACAGAGGCCTCTTTCGACAAGAAGTGTTATAAGAAATTTTACCAATAAAGCAAAGTATCGATTGCACAGCAGTCGTTCTGAAATTGTGAATGTCCAATCGATCTCAGACAAATTCCAAACAATGTACTTGGTCTTGTTAGCAAGAAGAGTGGTAGTATTGTTTCCATGCCTTAGCGGTATCATTTATTCCTTCAGTTCACCATCAGTGCAACCAGTAAACCAACTGGAATAATACTTTCTGAGTAATATGTCAACCCATGATATTCATATAACATTACCACAAACGTTCCTAGACTGCCACGTTACCAGTCAACGTAAAGCTGCGATTGTCGGAGCAGTTAACGCTAGAAATGTCACACGACGTTTATAAATAACGGCCCAAAAGTAATCTCTAAAATCGAAGGTCAGTTCAAGCAGTATTATAAAATTGAAACCGAATGTAACAACACGAATATCACTTCACTTTTAATCACGAGTTCTTCTCTGTTACATTTTACTTTGATGTTTACATCTAGTTACAAACCTTTCCAAGCCACATTCGCTTGTGAGTAATGCTCGGATTGTCCGACCACCTCGAGAAACGACGTAGTAATTGTCCGGCTGACTCTAATCGATCACCATATGACTAACACTGACCTGTTGAGAGCTATCATGAGCAGTTGCAAACAACAGGAGATTTCGGATCTCCTTAGGCGTGGGATCATCGATCGGAGTTAACACGGTAGATAAAGTCTTCATACGAAGCTATCGGTCACTCTGAGCATAAGTCACAAGCCAATGTGACTGAGAGCTTACATATGATAATTCAGTCGTGCCTGATGTGAGATCAATGGCGTAGTGGTCAACACAGTTGCCTTGTGTAATCGTAAACGGCGTTCTAATCCCTGCCGTAACAAGGGCACGCACAATTGACGAGCTTTCACAAGTCCAAAACCCGAGTATAGTGCTTTTTTCTAAAGCGACTGAATGACTGCAACAGCTTTGATCAGTTGTGAGTGACGTTCACTTCTTACACTTCAGAATCCCCAACTGCATGTCGATATTCTTATTTATTAATACATTGAAATATTCTCATGTTATACGCAAGCTATATAAAGTTTTTTCGGTTCGACGTTCACTAAAAAAGTATTCTTCGGAATACTGACGTGAAACGAACGTTGAAACAACCGTACACTTCGTTAAAGCTTTTCGTTTAAACGTGTAAAAATACGCGACACAGTCTTGCTGAAATTGTTTACCTTTGTGTACAACAATAAATAAGATTAAACAGTCATTCAGTTGGTTGAGTTGCTAAATTACAAGATAATTCTAAATGCGGAATATAGAAGACAGAATTTTAAATATGATCATTTAATATACAGGTTCACGCACAATCATATGGTCATCTGTTTCTTGACTAAAATTCCAATAGTTTTGTGTAGTTTTATGGGATTTTTCATTGAGGAAAATAACAACTTTCAGTGTATGCAACAGTTTGATGAATTATTAAGTGATAAGCGTGAACACAAATGTCTACCACACAATTTTCATATAACTCAGGTTTCGGTGTTACTCCTTGATTTTTCTAAAACACAAAAGAATAAAGGGGTCTGTCTCAGTTCAGAATTTCAACACTATTTCAGTTCATACTACTAATCAGATTTACATGTTCCACTTCATTCACAGCATTCCTAGCTTTGTGAATAGCTTCCTTCATTTGCTTTTGTGATTGGTAAGTTTGATCGTTGTGGCACATACGCCTGAATGGCAAACGACTAGTTCTCAGTTGAGTTTAGTTTGGGGTTCAACGACGCCCAGACCACTATATCAAGTTGGATACTAGTTGGTCACAGTTTCATCTCCCGCATCATATATGCGTTATTGTTGAAACATCTCATCTGTTTATCAACAAGATACAATGTATTTATTAACTACAGGTGTTGATCTCTACAAAAAGTCGTTCGATTTCTCTTGTGTCAAAATTCTTAACACGCAACTCGGTAGTTCTCCAGTAGCATTCCACAAGACGTTCATAAGAGGTGATTGATGACTGTAACGAGCTAGCTTACAGAACAGATTGATTTGTAAGCGTTGTTTGGCTCGTTGTGGTTCCTGTATTGATCGGGGTTGGGGGACCTTCAACGTGAAGGCAAATAATCATATAAACTGCGCCACACTCCTAGGCTCGAAGAAATGCTTTGATATTTGTATTTGGCTAAGTCATCTTTTTCACTGACCTCTGTAGTCCTCATTTTGTGCTTCCGTTATTTTTTTTGTGTCCTGTGTGAAACATTCAGTCTTACGATAACTGTAATTGGCTGACCCCTTATTCATATATGTTTAGTTGCATTTTCTACTGACCGCATACTTCAGAAGGCTGTTGACAATTGTAATGAAGATACAGACATCGTGCTAATCTTTAGTTACCTATCTGGTTCCAAGTATCAAGTTCTAATCAAAAGTATACGGGATGTGTAAGAGTCATTTCGAACATCTTTTATTGTACCGGACTACTCTAATTAAAAGCATCCTTCACGAGAAGTATACGGCTGGTAAACAGCACTGATGTCACCGAGTTCAAGCATGTGCAGCACAGTCTTATGGATCCAAAAAGCACTGATGCGATGAATTTTGTGTACGAAAACACATTTGTGTGAAAACAAAAACTCCGAAACAGTACTGACCCGCTTTGCTGGTTGTTATGCGTTCAGAGTGTGATCGCGACCGAACAACTGGCATACACACTCCTGGGTAACACTGAGGATGATCAAGGAGTTGTAGACATCGCTATTACTCAGCTTTGTTGTTGCGTGTAAAACTCATGTTGTTGCGTGTATGTCAGTCTCGTCGAGTTAAATCTCAACCTACATGAAGTACGACTAGTCATCTATGTTGCTGTTAGCGCCACTTCGGTAGCTAGTTTGCTAGACTTGCAAAATACAGACTAGTGTGTACGAAGTATTTCAGGACAGTTGTTACCAAGTTGACGAACAACGATTTTTCTGTTTATATTCTATTGACAAGCAAGCTCTTTGTACATAGATCGTCCCTACCTGGAGGAGGTAAATTGAGCTCAGTAGCGAACATTTTGATGAATAAAGAAGCCAATACTAATAAGGGGATGTTTTCGTTTTACTGGTTAGATGGCCATTGCTGACTTACCTAGGACTGCACCATTAGTTAAATTATCATAGCCACATTTTGGTGAAATATATCAATGTGATTTCTGGGACACTCCGTTCAACGTGAATTAATCAAGCTCTATTCGGACAACCACATAACCCACTTATCTTCAGCCCTCGCATTCCATAAATTTCTTCCTTTGTCGTATTATGATCTCAACAGAAGTTCCAAGAAGTTACGTAATCATTTGATTATCATGTGACTACGAGTTCAAGACGAAGTCTCTAATGATTATTAAACGGGCTATTTTGTGTTAGATAAGTGGAAGGTGATTTCTAGGACACTTCTTGTTGCAAACTGTTTGGAATGGTCATCTGTGACTATCAGTTCTTCGTGTTGGCTGGATTAAGGAATGAGTTTTCCGTCCTGTTTGAATTTAATTTATTGTTAGCCATTTACTGAACTCTTGCCTTCAAGTCCTGTGTTACAGTTTGTTCTAGGTCGGAAAAGAGCTTTTTTGTAGTGCGGAAAGTTTTGGTTGCAGTGATCGCTTCAAGATCCACATGATCTCAATGGGTATTCGTCAAATAATCTATTGACGTTATGTTCGTATTCTTTCTCCGTGATTAAGGCTGATCCATAATTGCCACCCTATAGCCCTACCGTTTGATCATCATCCCCTGAATCGTTTATGTGATGATGATATCTAAGACACAGTTTAATACAAAACTGTAAATGAACACTTGGCATCGCCCAGTCACTACGACCTAATCGAGGAGTACGCAAACTACTTCTTCATTAGATGCGTTTTTAAATGCATTTACTCACTTCTCGATATTTATCGCTGGAGTGACTGTTGAATATCAGTGGTTCTTTAACATACTTAGTTTCACAAGGACCTACAAGTTTCTTACAACTTTATCTGACTGTATGACAGGGAATACAAGGTTGGATACGGATTGATACAGAAAATTCACGTCCATGTTTCAGAACTAGTGATAAATAAAAGGTTCCCCAAGCAGGCAGTTTAAGAACCTTCTTAGTAGGCAAACGTGTTCAGTTTGATGAAACTGTGCTCATTTGGATAAGCAGATGTAGATAGTATGCTGTATTGGGTGAGAATAATTGACTGAATAGATGTTCGGTTTTCAGCCAATTTCGCCTAAACTAAATGTACCAAGAAATGATCAGCAATATTAAGCTGCCTTAATACTGTATCGCAAACACGGCGCTAATTACTTACATATCTGATACCCACCAGCCGAGTATTGTAAGCTGTCATAACCGTCTTGGCACAATCACCTACAGAAACTGGCGGCATACGGTCTACATACCCTATCGACTAACGTCCAAACGAGTTTTCTTCGATTATCTATAGAGTGTATATTGTGGTCAGCAATGCACTTTTTGAGTTAATCATAACTCAGTCTATTATTTATTAACACTTGATGGTATATACCCAAAAACTTCTCACTGTTCAGTAGTATTCCCGCGATACCTGCTTTTATTGCTATGATACTTTTCGTTGAACGATAAGCTGATTTTATTTCTCGTAATAACAATAAATGAATACTTGAAGATTTTGCACCTGTGGGTCGCTTGTCGTATGTCAGATCAGATCTAAGGTGCATCCTTGTGCGTTATTTTCCTTGATTTTGCTTTAGCAAAGCGTGACAATAATAGACTAAGAAAAGTCATCATTTCGATCAATTAATTTGTACCTTTGACTTCTCTGGTAGACAAACCATCCTGATTAGTGCTGACTTCCTCTGGGACTTTTGCATCCTCTTGTGTCATACCGTGACCAAGACTGGATGAGTCCGAAATATGAAATTCATCGTCTTTCCTATATAATTTGACATCCACCACACCATGTAGATGACTCCTCCAACATCGTATGGTCACATCGCAAACGAATATGTTATCCTCAGAGTTGAATGTCTCTAGAAAATTCTCAGACAATTGGAGTAAGTTCTTCTCAAGTATTTTACTCGGAGCTTTCAAACAAAATGATGACCATAAGCAGTAGGAGCAATCAAACAAACAGTCGAATATTGTTAGAAAAGTTGACGTGTTCTCTAGTCCAAGATGCCAAAGCATAAAAGGAAGCTTCAATATGATTAATCATTCGACCCCGTCAAAAATGTTAGAGATTTCACCCAACGTTAACAGCTAAACTTGCAGCAGTACATATGGGCTTTGGGTAAGTGCGCACTAACCCGTGTAAATTTTGTCACAATCACTCATTCTATTTTCTCACTTTCTCAAGCACGTTTGTAGTCTGTATTCTGGTTAGCTCCGTCCATAATTTATCCCATAGAGCAAAAACGTTCCTTCAGCCTTCAAAACTACGGGTACTGTATTCTGATAGAAACAATTTAGTTGAAACTTTTCTTCTAACCGGCTCAAGTCAAAGATTCAAAGAAGCTTTGTGACGCTCCTACCAAAATTGATCAAATTACATTTTAATACTTACATTATATTTAGTTCTTAGATAGTATGAAACCCTGATTTTGATTCTGACTTCATCTCTAATGCATCAGTCTGAATGATTATGCTTTATTGTTCCTTGGGTTGACGATGTTTTTTATCGTTTTATAAGCGGGAGGACAGACTGAAACCGTAGGATGTGTAACTTGGATGATTATGATTCTCACATTAATGTCAAAAGGTAATTGATAAGCTAAAGACTGCTAGCTTTGTTTGTATACACTACTGAATGGGAAGAAATTTGTTAGGTCAGTGTTTCTATCCATGAAAGAATGTATTCTTTCATGGATATTGCGGTTTATTTGGCTCTTTGTTCATCTGTCCATTCCTGAGGAAGCTTAGTCCAACAGTTAGACTGCAGCGTGAACTGCTGGAGAAATTCTGCTTGGTCAGTTAATCGGCTGGGTCAAATGATGGATTCTGTTGGGGACGCCTTCTCACTATTGCAGATGATCGGTGTAATTTTATCCTGACGCCTGCTTATTTGTCTTACGAGCTGTTAGAAACCTATTGATCCAAATTGGTTCAACAGGTTTCTGCTTTCCGATTGGTTGTTTGTCAGACTGGTCATATTTGTGAGTGGCAGAAATCCAGTCTACGCTCTCGAGTCTGGTGTTCTGACTCCGCACATAGACTGCATCTTCCAGGCGGAAAAATTTGGGGCGTGATCCATGATTCCTGTTGGACTGCGCTTCCATTGGCCCGTTCCACACCGTTGGATTGATCTACAGCCGTATAGAGCCAAGTGGAATTTCAAGTTGAACATCACCCACAATTGATCGCAGCTGTCGCATCCCCATAGACTTTCCAGCCGACCTTTTCCGAAAAAAAGCACTAGACTCGAGTTTCGCTCTCATTAAAGCTCGTCAGTAGTGCATATCCTTGCCACTGCCTGGACTAGAACTCCGGCCACGCTTTCATGAAGCAACCGTGTTTACCACTGTGCCACTGACCTCACATTAGGCACGACCGAATTATCATATGTGAACGCTCAACCACTTTCGCTTGTGAGTAATGATCAGGTTGTCATATCGTCTCGAAATGGAGACATAGTTACTGTCTGTTAAATCCAATCGATAACTCCGTGATTAGGACTTTCTAGACAGGTCGAGATCTCCGATCTCATTAAACCTGCTCGTCAGTAGTGCATATCCTTGCCACTGCCGGGTCGAGGAAGTCCTCATTGCGGGGTTATCGATTGGAGTTAACAGACAGTAACTGTGTCTCCATTTCGAGACGATATGACAACCTGATCATTACTCACAAGCGAAAGTGGTTGAGCGTTCACATATGATAATTCGGTCGTGCCTAATGTGAGGTCAGTGGCACAGTGGTAAACACGGTTGCTTCATGAAAGCGTGGCCGGAGTTCTAGTCCAGGCAGTGGCAAGGATATGCACTACTGACGAGCTTTAATGAGAGCGAAACTCGAGTCTAGTGCTTTTTTTCGGAAAAGGTCGGCTGGAAAGTCTATGGGGATGCGACAGCTGCAATCAATTGTGGGTGATGTTCAACTTGAAATTAACCAAATCCCCGACTACTCATTAGTAATCAAGTAGAATTCTTAACAGTCGTTCTAGAAATGCTTCAGCCGGTGACTACTGTTTCGGTATCACTGCGTTAGCTGAACTGTAGACCCTTAGGAAACCATCAGCAATTTCCTCTACTTCTTCCAATTTCTGTAAGGCCCTCTCAAACGTATCTACAAATCTCTCTACTTGGTCATTAGACTGTGGGTGATAATCTGGCGTTAATACGTGACGAATGCCGTTGCTGACCCAAGATGTTCGGAATTCCACTGACCTGAACTTTGGTCCACTGTCCGTCACTAAGACTTCCGAAACACCAAATTGGGCGAATAATCGTCGAAGATAAGAACTGATTGTTGATGTTGTAGCCACTGGCATGGGAAAAACTTCTGGCCATTTTGAGTACGCATCGACCGCTAAAAATAGAACAGTGTGTTCGATGGACTCGTAAAATCAATGTAAACCCGGGACCAGGGTTTGTCAACCCTGGGCCGTGAGTATAGCTCAGATGTAACGAGCATTTTTGCCTCCGTTGCGCAATTTCTGCAACATCGAACCAAATTCTCGATAAGGCAGTCGATTCCCGGCCAATAAACGTAACTGCGAGCCACCGACTTCATGCAGCTAACACCAAGATGACCCGAATGTAACTGCCTTATTATGCGCTGCTGTAAAACTGTTGGAATCGCTACACTTTCTGCTAACATTAAACACCCGTTGATCACGGTAAGTAATTTTTTACGGCAAAAACATTGCTTCAATCTCTCATCTATTGAACCAGTTGGCCAGCCGTTTTGGAAGCAGTGCATGACTTGCTGTAACAAAGCAACTTCCTCTGTTTGTTTTGCCACCATTTTGGCAATTACTGGTAGATTACTGATGGAGTCTGAAAATTTTTTGTAAGCTTCATCATCTGTTAATATTGACGAAAGAATTACGCTCATCAGGCCTTTCAACTCTGTTTTGCTATTAGGCGAGATAATGCATCTGCATGCCCAAAACTCGATGTATTCTTGAACCGGATTTCAAAATTGTGTCCTAGTAACATCGTAGCCCATTGCTGTAATCGATTAGCAGTGTGGGCTAGAATACCCTTTTTGTACCGAAAATTGATAGAAAAGGCTTATGGTCTATATAAAAGGTAAACTTCTGTCCGTGCAACATTTTGTGAAATTTTTTAATTGCAAATATGAGCGCGAGCCTTTCTCTTTCTATATGGATGTAGTTCTTCTCAGCCAAAATTAGTGTGCGCGAAACATGTGAGACTGCCTTTTGTGAACCGTTAGGAGGTTTGTGCAGAATAACTGCTCCAATACCGTACCAAGGTGCATCTGCAGCAGCAATTATTTTTACTTTTGGGTCATAATGGGTTGAAAGCAATTTGGAGGTAAAAATTTGTTTGATACGTCCGAACGAATAATGGCAGGCTTCTGATCACAGCCATGGACAATACTTCGTAAGTAGCTGATTCAATGGTACACGATCATCATTCATAAGAGGCGGAAACTTATTGTAATAGTTTACCAAATCTGGAAGCGATTGGAGAGCTGTCTTATATGTTGGTGGGATGGGTTGGCTGGATGGGTAACTAGATCCAGATGTGAAATTTTTGAACTTCCGGCGTGTTTTCGTGGCTCAGCTGGTAAGGCGTTTGCCGCATTTAGGCATGTTGTTTCTGTCAGTGGTTCAAATCCAGCCGAATTTCAGATTTGACGCAGTTGTCTCTCCTAAATTTACAAGTCTGTCAAACTACTTATCAGTTAGGAATTTCTCTGAAAACGACCTCCTGTTCTAGGTTTCGTGCAAATCCTTCCCCCATTCAGTGCATGCCTGCTTTTGACGGCCGTCTGAGAGTCTATGCAATTTATTCACAAAATACCTACCCGGGCTTGTTAAGTAACTTCATTTCTAAAACGAATATTTAGTGTGACAGATGCTATCGCATTTCATTATGAACATATGTTGTACTTTCAGTTATGGCAGCTTCGTGTACCCCGAGAACGCCCCTATCTTGAGTGGTACTACCACGTGCTACATTGCAAAATTCTCCTGACGATATTCACCACAAACACACAAAATAGTCACTAAGCAACTGAAAACTTCTTCAGCAGTCCAGAAAAATAAAGTTCCAGCGAATGAAACTGTTTTTCACGGATTTTCTCATTTGGCTGTTACGGCTATATAGAAAAAATACTTAAGTAACAGCTGGAAATTAATTGTTCAAACCTAATCAAGGAACATGGTGAGCGTAGCAATGATACTGAGGTCAAGGACAGACGCGCGATGTCTTAGATAAATAACATCAGTGAGGTTGGGTCAGTAGTCGGGGTCAAAATGCTTCATAGTTTGGGCATCTATGCATAACCATGAGGATATCAACGCCTGAACCAAGTGTATCCAAAAACACAGCTCGAAATGACTTTCGGTTTGCGATCACCTCGATTAGCGACAAGTTGCTGTATTTGATGTCTTGCAACGACGTGACCCGATGTGAATTGTGAATCGTACTCTTTATGCTCTCTACTTTTATCCAGCCATACTAGCCACAGATGAGAGTCTTTGGAAACGGCTGTGTGCTGAAAATTCGTTTTTAAGAAATCATCAGCTTTTTTTGTTACTGTCTATGGTCGATAAAGACGAACATTCACATTCGTATTAATTAATCATTTTATCAAGGTATTCTCATTAAATGAAACTTCATTGAGTACAACCGTAAATTTGTGACACACTCCAAGTTTGGTTTTTCTCCGTCTGTCTACATGCAGCGGAAATGGATAGAGAGAACATCTTTTCTTGGCTTCCTATCTTCTAGGGACCCTCAACTTAAAGTTTCTAGACCGTTTCTGATTATGGTCTGTTATTCGTACTTCCCGAGATTAAGGGTTACTGTTGGAAAAACGCACTTCATATGTGTATCGCTGTGTTGACAGTAGAGATCGCTATCTTAATTGCCACTGTTCTAATTGTTAGTAGTAATCAAAATACCGCACGACGGGTTTTAACTTTGAGGAAAGTCTTATTTGTAAGATCGTCGACTGATGTTGATGGGCAAGATGATATTCAATCTAAGAAAGACCCAGACAACTACGTCTAAGCTATGTCTAGGTCAGCCGTGTACAAAGTAACGTCAAGGTTGCAATGGTCAACACGGTAGCTTCTGGAAGCGTGGTCAGAGTTCTAGTTCAGTCCGTGAAAGAATATGCACTGCTGATGAGCTGTGACAAAAGCTAACCTCGAGTATGGTGACTGGAATGTCTATGAGAATGTGAAGGCTAGGATAAGTTGTGAGTGATGTTCACTCCATACTTACACTATTTTCTGTCATCTCTAGGGACCGAACCGTTATGGTCATAGCAAATCTCTGAGAGTAGTGACAGGTTATCAATGCAAATGTGATGACCACTAATAAAAAGATTTACCGAAAAACTGAACTGTTGCTTGCTAATGAATGGCGATATCTAGCATATTACTGTCGAACATAAAGATGTTATCCTGAATCCATCGAAACACGTATGATATGTACTTTTCCTTTATTCTGAGTTTCACTAAAGTTAGCAAATACTACGACTATTTTTTTGTCCTTGCAGGTAAGTTGATCTAATAAAAACCATAGGGACAATTTATCGGTACTCATGGATTTTATAATCGAACACAAGAAGACCAAGATACGTCAACTGTCTCAACATTGAGTTATTATTCACCTACAAAAAGTTGCTTGTACATTTACGGTTACACTTAATGACAGGGTTGAACACATTTAACTCAAGCATTAGCTATCTCACATGTAACGATGTTGTTTTTTTAAATATGTAGTGTTGTTTATTTCAGTTCACACTCTGCTTATTAGTTTCTAAAACAGAGTAATAGAGACAATTTCAAACAAATATCCGGAATTGTACGGGACTGATGAAAGTATTATAATGTATGTCATAACTCATGATAAGTGAAACGATGGGAAAACTTATGGTTGACTCGGTTAAGGACCCCAAAATGTAACATTACTTTGCATTACTTATAACTGTGGTGTCTTACAACTATACAATTTACAATTACGTCTGTAACTTAGCCACCAAAATACATGTAGTAAAAGCGCATTGTATGTTCTATTTTATTTAACTACACACGCCGAATAACTAATCAACAATATCATACCGATTGATTAAAAACTAAATCAGTATTCTGGATTACCTATTATTTTAAACTGTGTAAATGGTTATGATAAGCATGATGCCTTCTTGTCACAATGACTAACGATAATTACACATGGATTTGTTTTGTCACAAAAATCGTTCTCCTGTTCAACCCGACATCCACTGCATTGCTATATTCGAGTGTTACACAGAAATATATACCCAAGGAAATATCGGAGAATATTCCGATAATGTACTTTATAAAAGATAACACTTCTGAATTATATTTCCAAACTTTCGCTCATTTGTTCATTCACAAATACTACGATCCTAACTACATGGTACTATGGCTCAGGACACCGCTCACTACAACTGTAAAGTGGAATAACTTATACAAACAAAAATTAGCCATAGTTCTGGAAATAATATGAAACAGTGTGAGTAGAATACCGTGTAAAGTATATCTTCAAATTTAATTCACAAAAAAATCAGTTACGGAATATACAACGGATTCTGTGATGAACATAACTGGCATGCTTTTACTCTTTTCGTTGTGTTTTACTGTTCGAACTTCCTGTACAACTGGTACGTACAATTCAGCGGTACACATTCTGTGTTCTTGTGTCTTATTACCTCTTGCAATTGCTATACATTCAGTCTTTGTTCTACTTAATTCACTCCCAATCATCTGCTTGACTTTTTGATGAGATTTTGAAGAGGGAAAGCAAAATAAGCGTTTAAATCTTCAAAATTTTCACGTTCACGTTTAGCCGACCTATAATTACTACTTAATAGAACACACTTTTCAAAAATATCACAACGTATTTGCGTTTGTTGCCGCAATTATAATTTTCTGTTGTGTTCACGTTTGGAAATTCAGTAAATTTGAAAAGTAATATTCAAGCTGTTAACTGAATTTGATGGTTAGCGAAATTAATACATCAGAAATTTATGTCGATTTCGAATCACAATACAAGATACAGCACCATACAATATAGTATTACACTACAAACTGTCATGTAGAGACTGAGAAGCGGAAAAACGTTTGTCTTAATTTAACAAGTTCTCTAGATTAGAGCTCAAGTTGTCAGCAACAAGATGTCCGCAGTTTGTAATCAAATGATCTGAATGAGTGTGAGATAGCAGTCATAGAACAGACTTCTTGTGGCTTTCAATATCTCACTTTTTGAAGCAGATTCACCCACCAGTAGCCATGTAGACATGATTCGGCTTCTTTATGAAGGTGCTAGTGTGGTTTTGTCGTTTGCGGTAAAAATCGTCTTACTGGAAGTTTGTTCGAACATTTAGACTCAACCGTATCAATATTGGCTAAAAATATCTTTTACAAAGGATTGAAAAAGCATATAGTCCTCAAGACAACCACAAGCCCTCTCATTCACACGTATAAGAACGGAAACACAATTGCCTTAAGGTAAAAACGCACAAACAACATTAGAAAAGTAAACCAAGAACTTCCTTTGCGTTACTCATATTCTCAGTCAACTTTTGTTGCTTCTCATCACAATTATGTAAGATAACAATGATACCTCATAAGGACAACCTTGAGGATTATATTAGAAATGTCGTAGGATTAAGTAGAATGAATATGATGCTAAATATTACTGTCAGTGGATCTTGTGTATCAGTACGAGCGTTCCTTTCCCATTCTATTTTCGGCATATGTAACTGCTTGTTCTACTTACATGGTTACCGAATGTAGACGAAAGCAATTTTGTACTACGCGAAAGTTGCACTCTATACAATGCATCCAATTAACATCTTGTGACATCTGTACAACAGCCTAAGAAGCACGCGGCTCTTTTTCACAGTGGAAGAAAATGGGGCATTTCGGGTGCAGAACGGAAAAATGTATAGAAACGGCTTCACTACGGTAAATACACGATATTATTCGACGTTGTATGTTTCTTGCAATTTCTTTACTTCTCGTTTTAATGACAGTCCCCACGTAGTGAACAATTTGATTTTCTCATTTTGCTCTAATGCATCACTTTTTCATACATGCTTATGTTTTGTACTGATTGTGTTTTGTTTCCCGTAGATTATCGTGGGCATTTTGTGGTGTTATTTATTTATCGTTTAAAATTGATTCTGTTTACTGAGGAAATAAAAGATCACCGTTCGCTGTCAACTCTTTTCCACAGATAGAAGAAGTTAGTGCAGCTTAATAAGTTCTACAGATTTGGAGAAGCGTCAAGATGAGATCACAGATATGGCTGTCCATAATTAGCTAAACTAAATGTTGCGCATCTCGGTTTAATAAATTATTTCTTTTATCCCGTTCTAAATTATGAACTAGGTAGGCTAGAACAGCCACTTCTGGAAGTGACGGAATCAAACATTGACAGTACACTCACTGCGTACACCAACCAGCTTACTTCTAGAGTCACGCATATGAAAGCAATGAGTAAATCGTTGTTGACAAATTTCCCTGAAGGAGAATCGTGTTTTTCTTCGACTCCTCATGAATGTACAATCCTGCAGAGCATTATTGGTTGGTTCATTCGAAGAAGTATATCACTGGAAGATCAGTGAATAATACTGAAACCTGTGGAATATTAGTGTCCCTAATTATCGAACGACTGTCGAACATTAATGGTCACTCCGAGAACACGTAATAAAGTTGTCATAGAAGGTGGAGTTAATGTCCATTTTGGTTTGGTCCACGGTTTATATATTGTCCTTTGCCGGCATCCTGAAATTGCTCGCCAAATCTGTCACTACAATTAAACATTAACATGCGAGCGTACACTTCCT
>JTDE01006553.1:6680-33921 GCA_014338405.1 Paragonimus skrjabini miyazakii
TCGAGGGGTCATCGATTGGAGTTAACAGACAGTAACTGTGTCTCCTCTCGAAGCGATCGGGCAACCTGACCATTACTCACAAGCGAAAGTGGATGAGCGTTCTCATACGATAATTCGGTCGTGCCTAACGTGAGGTCAATGGCGCAGTGGTAAACACCATTGCCTCGAACTGAATGTCCGTGGTTCAAGTCCCGGCAGTGGCGATGATATGCACTACTGATGAGCTCTAATGAGAGCGAAACTCGAGTTCAATCAGTTTGTTGATTTTTCTGTGACATTGCTATTTGAGACCTTACTAGTCGCGGAGTGAGACGTTGCAAGAGTGAGTTTACATTCGTCCGATTCTTCGCAAGCAGGATGAGTTCGTATGCGTCGCCGTTGACCACAATGCTGTGAGATTGGTAGCTAAGCTTAAACGTCGATAAAGTTAGCATCATTCGTTACCATTATTAATAGGAGAATGAAAACAAGCTGCTCTGGGGAAACCTGCGCTGAAATTGAAGAACGGCCTTCGAACGTGACTAATGTGTCTCGATAAATCTCCATGTAGTGTGCTAGAATTAGAGGGATAGCGAATTCATGTACCGATCTGATGAACGTGTTTTATGAACTAGATTCGATCGCCTTGAACACGTCTGTGAAAGTTTAACACGTACTGGGATATGTTGAAGAGTAGCCCCTCAGCGACAGTTGAAATGATGAGGTCCTTTCAAAGCGACTATCATGATGTACTAGTGTCATTTGAAGTGTTAGTAATTGAAACGTATTATTCGAACGGTGAACTACTGTCTTGTGGAACCAGCCTACTGACGTTAGAGGTTCGCTAGGATGGGTTGGATTTTTTACTTCGGAGGCTGATGGGTGAGCGGCACAAGTGGATTAGACAACCGTCCGGCAACATCAATAGGTTGAAATAGCTTTCCAAGGCATCTGTTTGCACGAGCTTTAAACGTTTAAGTTTTGGCTTACGCAAACGTGGAGGGGACATTTCCGTGCACTCAAAATCACGCGATACTTCTTTTCCAGTAGTCGAACTGACCAGAAGCCAGGTCGGAGCAGTGTCTTGCGGGATGATCATTCATCCGTGTGTGGTTGGGCCGATACTACCTCGGACCCGGAATCGCGCTATGAACTTTCTGCCAGTTTCCAGTGCAAACTGCGAGGGCAAAGTCTTTTCCGTTGATGGTACAGAGTCTTCACAGCTACGCAGTTGGCCTACCGTATTTGTTTCGTAGTGGTACGGACTTTCATCATGACAGAACTACGTCATCAAGTGGTCGTTAACCATGTGATAATCATACATGTTCAATGGTGGCTTTGTCTCCACGACTGTGTATATGCTTGTTAGGTTACCGCGGACAATTGTTGGAAGTTCATCGCTGTGTACTGAAGCTTCACTGTTTGAGTCTTTTGCAGTTTGAACTAAACGGGTAAACTTGTCAAATTATTTTACTGCTTGGTACTCCATATTCAATATCTCGATTGGCTATGAGATGATGGATCCGTTGGCTATGTTGGCGGAACTTACGTACCACGTGACTGCGTGTAAACACGTTTGATATGCTTGAGCGAGCGACCTGCTACTATTGTTACGTTTTGATGCTTACGGACACATTGTATTGTCTAAGTCTCTGAATCGCCCCAGACGTGTATTGTTAGACGCACAATAAACTTGGGACCAGATAATAGACGGAACTCACAATCCGGGGTTCACTAAATCGATGATGAAGGAGTTTGCCTGTGCCATTTCGAGTCGAAGTTCCAACAGATACCAAGCAGCGCGTCCGTTGATTGGCATATGTCTGATCGATGTCGTCAAGGAGGCTTTCGAAATGTTTTATGTTCAAGTTTATTTTTTTCTGAATAAGAAAAAAACGGGGGGGAGCTATGAACCGATAATAATTCGAGACCAAAAGAATTCAACGATGACGACAGTTTGATGTGATCTTATCAAATACCAAACGAGTTGTGTATTTGTTGTTGTCAACCTTTACAGATTGGAAAAATTGGCTTAAAAAATCCGCCCATATATGACAACATAATCGTTTTGACCCAAACCCTCTACAGTTTTCACATCAGTTGTAGTCGATCGGTTTCAGTTGTTCTGCTTCGACTACCGATTGTGCTGAACACGTGAGAACTTCATGCAGTTCACTATCGTTGATAGCGATACATCAATAACTGACACTGATGAGTAACTACCATCTAACCGTGTGACAGTTTGAAAAAGGAAGCCCTTGTTTAACAAGAAGGACAAAATGTGGTGGAACCTGTTGTGTTCAATCGAATGCCAGTGAGCAATGCAGTTGGCCAATCAGATTGCTCTGACCTTCAAGCGATCGATGACACATGCGGGCAGCGGATGCCCGTGCTGTGTGGACTGACAGATTTTCCGTAACGTGTCGTGAAAACGGTTGCTCTAATAAAGCTTACTTACTACTGGTATTTTCCGTCGTTCTTGAATACAACAGAACCTAACTCATTAAGACCCTATGACTAGACCTAAGCAATCATCAGAAATTGGCTACAGCTTTAAAACAAACAACCGGATTGCTATTGACAATACCGCGACATCTTTGCATCACTGTGTGTTCACTCCGCAGACAACATTCATGCGAATGAGCCCCACTGTCCCTCACTTCTGCTAATGTATCTAGCCACCTATCGTGTGAATGAAGAGGGTCATAGTCCAGGAGAGGGATCCTACTTTCAGTGGTTAATCTGTTGGTATCTGTCCTCATTCCTCTATGTTGCCACGTATTACCCACTTTGAGCCATGGGTCCATCGTCTGCGGCATCAGGAGACAGTGCTTGAAGCTGAGGACGAGTGTCTGATACCCCTGGTGTCTGTCCCAACCACTTCAGTCCGCTCATCTTCACGGATTGCACAAACGAATCCGCTCGACCCTCACTACTAAATATCTCATCATAACACTGTCTACCTGGTGATGTCAGCCGGTGTGTGTGATTGATCGCAAAGATTCAAGGTTTGAACACTTGAAGACAAGTTGCATCACCTCCGACTAGCTATGTTTCGTAGTCATGGGGTTACACTGGCACCACAATTGTCATACATTCACTAACCTCACGTTTGACAGACGTGTTTCTGTAGATTGGCGAAGATCACCCTAGCCGCAAAAATATGAATCGCTATGGAGACAGCCTTATGAGTCTACGAATTTGTCAACGACCCCATAACTTTATATTCGGATCTATGTTACCATTGCGGACTTGCAGAAACATCTTACTTTTTGAAGATGTAATGCACATCTCCGTGTACAAATATTGTCCAACATCATCTTGCTGTCTGCAAACTACCAAACAACAACGTTTTATAGTCATCGTGGTCAAGGTCAGTCATCCTTGCAGTGAACAAGCGGTGTATGCCAGAAGTCTGATTGCAGAAAACAGGCCTCCATGACAAAGTAAAACAGTGCACAGTAGCAGTATTCGGCCGTAATTATGCAGCAAACTGGAACTCTCTGCCAGAATATGTCCTGAGTGTCACGACAGTGACTACGTTCACAATTCGTCTGGATCGCCATTCTGTCTGTGCCTCAGCATACTTTCCTGTGCACGGCCACGTAGGTATGTTCGTCTGTCAAATAACTCACACCTAATTATGCATATTCACCTAGCTATAGACTTACGTGTATAATACTAGCAGGCGTGCATTTATTTGTTCTTCATTTTAGCCCTGCGATACAATCAAGAAAAGTTGCGACGTGTAACTATTCTTCTGAGTCAGAGAGTCCTCGTCTAGAGAAACGGAACTATCAAAAGCCGTCACTTTCTACTTCCGTCCATCACCCATAAAACCCTTCAGAACAACGCAAAATTATTTCACGGAGAAATCAGAAAAAAACAAGAATGTTCAAAGTGAATGCAGCGATATAGCCACGTGATTCGTGGGACGCGAAACTCCAATGATGCCATAGGTACACACGTGCACAATACCGATTAGTCAGTAAGCTAGTGGTTAGTTATGGCATTCCAGACGAACTTCCGTCGAACCCTTGGTATTGGACCCTCGTTGTATTCGCCGGGCAGCCTCTAACAAATGCACCGATTGCGTCAGCTTCACGATAGTCCGTCAGCACGTACTTGGAGAATGTGGTAGCTTGCTATCGACAACTGAAAAAGCGGGTGTACGGATTTCGTCGACTGGGTTATGCAGTCTGTGCTGACGAAGCGTTTGGTACATTATTCAGCGTCGCTCTTGACGGCCAGAAGAACCCGCAAGGCGGTTGCGCGAGAAGTTGGCCACGGGAGATGGAAGCTGTGCATGGTTAGTAACTGCCGCCCCAACGAGTCTGCGTCTTGATGCGGTGTGACGGCTTGCATATCTCGATTACTCATTGCGCTAAACTGGATGGCGTGAAGATCACACCGACATAGTCACTCATACCACGCAAGCTGACAGGTAGAGGTCTGACAAACTACAGTCTCCTGGTTCTCCAGATTGGGGGTTGGAAGAAGGTTGACATTGTTTTCCGGAAAAGTACCAGTTTTGGTACATTGCCACCCACCCGCTGTCTTACGACAGAAGCTTTTGGGCTCAAGACTTTCGTTTACAACCTTAATCGTTCTCTCGTCTAGCTCTCGACGTCCTGGCAGTATTTCAGCTCACATACAACCATAAATACTCACAACACGAATAATTCCATCTTGCACTGGCCGTTTCGCAGTTTAAACCAGGTAACCCTATCTGCTGTATATAGCTGAGTGGATAGGCGGACACATGCTACTGTTGACCCCTCACAACTTCAGCTCCCGGCCCTCTCTCGACCCCCATGTTGTGTCAGAGAGATCAGCTGGTCATTCCACCACCGTTACGAAAGGCGGTATTAGACGACTTGCACAAAGGTCACTTGGGCGTAGAGAAAATGAAATCACTGGCTCGACAGATGTGTTGGTGACCGGACATAAACTCGGATATTAAAAGTACTGCAATGACCTGCTTACTGCAACCAGTACGTGGTCTTCTGCTGATTACTTGCTTGGGAGGTTTTAATTCGAGTACGATTTCTAGGGCTATTCGAAGTCCCTAATTCCGAGTATTACACCCCAGTTCCGTTGATTTCTCTACAAGTCACATAACAGATACAGTTAATCATAGTTACACTATATCAGTATGTCCCATCTCTTACCATCCGGCCTCGGGCCTCCCTCGTCCCAACTTATACCTAGACTGCGAATGAATTTAGGTGTTTACAACGTTCGCAGTCTATACCTTTTTCCATACTGGTTTCTCTTTTAGGCATAAGAATTTATCTTTCGTGTAAAAGCCTTTCGTTTTAGTGCAGTAGAATTTCTCCATTGTATTTTCAGGCTGTGGAAGTGGCTTATGATTGGTCTAATGGATTCATAGTTTGCGGTCTTTTCGATTGCGACTGCACGCATTGGCTGCTGCGCTAGGTCAATGTCCGAGGGAACACCTGAGTTGTGAAGGCCGTCATGTGATCCAATCATTGGCTTGTGCCCTCTGCCCCATCTGGGCTGGACTCTGTACCCCGATTGGACCACATGACGACCTTCACAACCCAGGTGTTCCCTCGGACATAGTTCTAGCGCAGCAGCCAATGCGTGCAGTCGCAATCGAAAAGACCGCTAACTATGAGTCCATTAGACCAATCATAAGCCACTTCCACAGCCTGAAAATACAATGGAGAAATACTACAGCACTAAAACGAAAGGCTTTTACACGAAAGATAAATTCTTATGCCTAAAAGAGAAACCAGTATGGAAAAAGGTATAGAACAGGTATGTAAACAGTCCGTCCATGCTTGGACATTCGACTCATTGAATATCAATGTTTGATGTATCTCGGAGACTAGAATCCAGTACAGTAGTCAACGTATGGAACTAACAGTACTCGTATTGTCTACCCGAGACTAGTTACACACTTCAGGTGATTCCGCGGCCGCCGATGCCGGCCAGGCTAGGATAGATACAGTATTCTGCACAACGGCCGCAGCCGTAGATTGGATTTCTGTTAACAGTAGACTTTGTGTCGTCTGCCTGGTGGGTTCTGTTAAAGCCAGTTCTAGACGTCGAATTTTCAGAAATCTTCATTATGTCAGCCTACTTTCAACTGACTAGTGACGTCGGTATCAAGGGCTCCTTTTACTAGGATCTGGCCACTATCCTTTGATCGACACATGGTTCTGATACAGTCATCCTGGCTGGAAATATGATTGTTCAGGTTGGCCGCCGTGGTGAGGTCGATTCTTATTTAAGTAGCTGGTTCAGGCTAGTATCATGTAGCTCGGCTAATGATGGACGGCTGTTGTAACTGTGCGCTGAGCATAACCTACTTTCAATCACCACTACTTTTGAACACCATGTGCTTCATTACTATGTGTGACGCCTTCCTTCTCCGAATCAGGCCTGGTCTCATTTGGACCACATAACTGTTACTTATGGGTGACAGGACTCTGTTCATGGCTGTCGTTCTTATTGGAGTACATACTTGGATTCAGATCATGCGTTGTTACGTTGTCGTTTCGTTGTTACTTTTGGTGAGCAACGACCCCACCGACAGCAGCGGCTGGTTGTTGGGAAACTGGCCAGATGATCTGTAAAACAAACGTAACAAACTAGTCTAAAATACAAGCTCATCAGTTCTTATTCCGAAGATCTTAACGGCTACTGGATCCACAGTTAACAAGCCATTCATGAAGCAGATATTGTGTCGTGCGGCGCGGTGGTTTGTGTATTAAACAAGCACTGGATCTCGGAAAAACACCTGGAGTTGTTGATGCCAGAAGGAACATTCGTTTTAGCAGTTCATATGAAAAGTTTAGGATGGATATCCGTAGAAAACTGAAACGTAGCCTAAACGTTAATCGCGAGGCTTAGTTAGGTAAAATGGAAACTGCTTTTGTTTAAGAGAACATCGGCAGACTCTTCAGGCTTACCCATACTACTGGTCTCAGGCGACCGTCCGTTAGTGAAGCAGTTAACGGTGCAGGTGATACAATCCCCTACAAGTTCGAAAGGTTAGAGTATTGGGTGGGACAATTTGCTGGCCAATTTAGCTGGCCTCCTGCTTCTATGGTGTTGCCGCCACAAGCGTGTATCGTAGGACCCTGATCGATAGATTTAGAACCACCAACTGAGACTGAGATTCGCAATTGCATTTCAACTCTCAAACTTAATGGAGCTGTTGGTCCATATGATCTCATGCTGGCACTTTTCAAAGTAGTTTGGGTGGCGGTAATAGAAGCCTTGACTCCAATGTTTCAGCATGTTTGGACGTCGGAGATCAGTCGTCTGTGATGGGTTCAATAGTTAATAGTTTCCATATTCAAAAAAGAAGTACGAGGCTCTTACGAAAACCATAGAAGTATTAACTTGACTGCAGTTGTCGTCACCATTATCATCATGAACATCATCGTCACCAACATCAACAGAGAGCAATAATTTAATGATTCCCGCTGATGCTCATCTGCCACACAAGCACGAATAAAGAAGCAGACCCTCTACAAAAAGAGAGGAGAAGCAAAAAGGGAAGAGAAGGTATCTAACCACTAAAATAGTTACATCAAACCCTCAGCATGAAGGATGAACACGAACAAACTTTACAACGTTTTTCATTTTTTTATCGACTTCCTTTTGGGGAGAATCTATTTGCAACCTTGGGACAAAATACACGGGAAAAAGGGAATATGAATTGAACAGTGATGTTCATCAAGAATATTAATGGCCTTCAACATTTTAACCTCCGCAGCCGTAACTGGTGTACACTGGTTCTAAAACAGACGACATATTCACGCATTACCAAATTAAACTATGTTTGTTCAGCCAATTACAGCGGATTCAAGATAGATCAATTGGTCAGAATGTTTCACTCCAAGTGTTCTCCACGTCTGACTGTTGTCTAAGAGATAACGGGAATTATCATTGTAACCCGAGTATTGTCTGCAATGTATAGATGCTTCGATTGTTGGTAGGAAGAATAACATTAATATCTGGCTGCCTCGTGCGTCTAAACAAAATCAATGCCGACCCAGTCGCTTATTGTCTCGAGGGTGGATATTGATGGGTTTTTCAATAACTGGTCTGAATTGCCGTAACCAGTTTACCAGGAAGATTGTTCATCTAACCAGTGCACAGAATTTGAGTTGCACGCACATACAATTAACCAAACTCACTTTATCCAGATGGCACTCACGTGCACGAGATTTCCTATCCGTCCTGCCAAAGCTTCGATCTTGCTTTCGACAAAGCTGTCTTTGAACTGTTTTCAGTATTTTATTCCGTCTGTTACGCAGTCTTGGTCGTGATATTCCCATCGGCTGGGGTGAGTGCATTTGATCTGTATGCTTCCTACGTCGATGGGTTCGCATGTCATGTGGGAGCCATTTCAAAGAGAACCCGGTTGGTGGGCTTACCTGTGGGACAATAGTTTGTTCACTGTTCTGTTTACACCAGGAATTGTTTTTCAATCTGATCAAGTTTGACAATCTATCTGGTATTGTCGACAAGCAGTGACTGTCCGTGATCTGTGAGTACTTCCAGTTTGATCTCTTATCCAACGATCTTCGCCTGACCCAGCTACTCTCGGCTAACTGAAATTCTGGTAGAGTTAGAAGACCAAACCTTTTCAGTGGATCGTGCGTGACAAAAACACTCACTCTTTGCCTTGGATGTGGTATCACGTTGGGTACAGAGTAAGCATGTGATATAAAGTTTGTGAATATTTGAAACGCCTTTGAATATGCAATATCCTCCTCCGTTTGGCATTGTGTTGAGAACAAGAACATAAGATTGGACTGGCAAATATGTGCCAAGTGTGTTATCCGTCCGTGTGAACTCGTCGGTGTAGAGACGATTGGGCAAGTCGGGGGTATAAAGATTAGTGACCTTCTCACGGATGCCAGTCTATAATGATGCGGATGAGCGTTTATGTCCAAATGATTAAGAAGGTGTTCACCCGAATAACTGAACTCTATCGGTTTCATGATATAATCATCTCCGTTCGGCAGAAATCGATTTGGTGAGACCGCCTGAGCGCAACGACGAGGAAAACACACATCATGCCAATCGCAAATTCCGCCAGTGCACCATTCCAACCGGATAACGGTCAAATGTGTGGATGCCATCAAACGGATTCTTTGCAGATCTGGAGCATTGGCTGGACCAATTGTCTCGTACCACATATCTTTTGTCCTAGTGATCAAAAATGGACGAATTGAGCAGCCAAGTTGATGAGTCGTCGTCACATCGTGTAGCTGTGTGCTCGGAAGTGAATGAATCACGGACATATTTGATTCCTCTACCCAGACACCTGAACTCTCTTCTGCTGGCCAGAAGGTCAAACGCTCTTTCTGATCACTTCTGTGTCTGTCCAGTACCTGTTTGTTCGTTTCGTCCTCGTTGTGTAACGTACAGGCGACATAGAATGACGACTGTGTCTCCTTGTTGATTGGTTGCACACAGCTTGCCACAGAAAAATATTCGTCTTCTGATGAGGACAGCAGCCGAAGTACTGTGGATTTAATGACCTTTCTGGTGTCCCCAGCTTCTTTGTTTTTTGCGGAACAGTCAAAATACTTCGCAGATGGGTATAGGATTGAAGTAACTGTGGTAATGTTTGTTGTTGTGGTTAGGTTACGTGGGTGAGCTTGGAAATGATTAAGTACACATGGTGCGGAATTTGCTCGACATTCCGCCGTTAAGTATATAGAGTCCGAACTGACTTGTTCTGATTCAGTCAGTTTAATTGAACAACTGGATTCATCTATCAGCAACGACTCCCTCAAGTAGGTAACGTCGGTCCCTGATTCGTCAGAGAGCCTAGTATTACTTGTTGGAACGTGAAGAATTTGCGTCGTTTTGTTCGAATCACAAATACTACGAAATTTTTCATATTGGTCAGGGGTTGGAATGAAACGTTGGTTCCAGTCCATGGATTGTGGTATTGCCTCAGCTGTAAATGTGATTGAAGTATAACTTTTTAAGTCCTGTTCTGTATCACGGGGTACAATTTGAATCGGTTCAAATGAGGTGCTCCAACTGGCTTCATTTATCTCTAATTGAACGCTGTTTGAATTGTTCGTATCTACTACAACAGTCAAGTCAATTGAAGACGGTGTTTCGTTGACCGAATGAGGTGCACATACAGCAAACAGTCGATTCTCCAAGCGTTGATGTCTGATGTCTTCTAATTGAGCACATTTTTCATACAAGTGATCACCGGGTGGATGACGTCGTTTTCTACTCCTATATAAAGGTAGGCGCTGCTCACGAACATATGACTGCCATCTTTTAATTCCGATCGCTAAATCGTTATGTTTATCACTTGTTTCCTGTGTCTGTAATGATTGTGACTTCCTATGCACTAGTGGGTGGGTAGAGAGCTTCTGAAGTTGACAGTCAAATTGGTGAGGATTTTTAGTCGAGGACGCATCAGTTACAGTGTTCGATGCCAATTTGGTGGAATGTGAAACATCGCACAGCTTTTGTTTTAAACAGTCTCCAACCCATTTGATTACGTGAAGGTCGTTATCTGCTACTGGTTCCTTATGTTCTACGTCGACCTCACCTTGACAACTCTCGATACAAGGTTCACTGATACATACCATTGAAGCATGTGATACGTCCGCGTAACTTTCGGTTGTTTGTTTCACTCCGACAGTTTGTGAAACGGATGTGTTGTCTTCAATTTCACTGTCCAACTTGTTTGTGTACGATTGATATTCGGTTAATTCATATTCAGGTACTTGAAGGGTGTCAGCAACCCTGCACCCATCCAAGAAGGATGAACAGTTCACTGGTTCTAATGTCAGACTTTCACGTCCATATTCAAGACAGATGGGGGATTTGGTGTTAGAATAGTCTGAATTTCGAAACAGGCTAACATGAGTCGGTGAAGATATTTGCAGACTTGAATAAGATTTGTTGCTTGCCTGCGTTTCGTTCACGTAAGACCTACTTCTTAAAAGGTTTTTGCGTTCTGTACTTGAATGTACACACTGATCAAAGTTATTTAATCCAGCCTCCTGAATAATCAAATCTGGACACGACATAGTGTTGTCAAGTTCAGTCGAATATTCCATCTCCAAAGTTCTGTGTCGGAAATTAGTTAAACTGCTGGTGGAATTGATGGACGATGCCCATAATCCCAAGTTGGAGGATGAACTAGGAAGTCTTGTTAGATGGTAGTTTGAACAAACCGTCGTGCTTTTAGACCGCATAATCAAATTAGCTTCATCCGAGTCATGTGAATACAATTGAGGATGAACAAAATTGAACTTCGTTGGTTGAATTGCATGCTGACTAATGATACATAGGTCATGCGTGGTTGGCATTTGGTAGTTCTCCTTCTTGGACAGAACATGAGAGCGACTGTAATCCAATGCAGCTGATGCAAGGAGCTCTGGGTTTCCAAAATTATATAATGCATTGGCAGGCACGTGTAAAGGTCTTAAATAAATATCTTTTTCGTTGAGCTTACTATCAACAAAGACTGATGACATTTGCAACGAGTAACCACAAAGTTGTACATGTTTCTGTAACTTGGGTGTAGTATTTTGAAGCGCATGGCTAGCCGACGTAGAGCCTTCCGGCAAAATCGTTAAGATATGGTAAGACTGCAACCAGCTACACTGCTCAACTAGTCCAGATTGTACAGTTTGATCTGCACAGAGGACAGTCTTTGGTTGTTCCACGGTTTCAGAAAACGGATGACTAATGCTGTGATCACAGCTGAGCAATAAATCATCTACTTTTTGAAACACTCTTCCTCTTTGGAAATAATTTGATTCAAAGTTTGAAAGTGAGGATCCTTCTGAAGTTTGTTCTTTGATGAAATTCCGGTCTGCGGGGCTCACTCGAAATACTGTCAAGACTAGGCCGCTACCTGCTGTTGATCCTCCATTAACGGTTGACATCGGGTTGAGAGAGTGTTTTGCAGTTTTTGACCTGCTTTTTTCTGTCTTTACTATTTTTTCATTTCTACTCGCACCTAAATACAACGATGGTGTATCTTCTGTTTTTCGTTTGTGTTTAAGCTTTTTGCGTTTCGCAACATATTTACATCTTGGTCCATGTCGGTTTCGGCGAAGCCTACTTGTGATAGATTCATTTTGGTGGATAGGATCAAATACCTTCTGTGACCTGACGTTTGTATTAAAGGACGGTGTATCATAACATATTGTATAAAATCCAGGACCTATATCCACTAACACTGTGGTTGGTTCGCTGTCGCAACGTATCGTATTTAAATCATTTTTGACCAAAGACAAAGTCTGTTCGTTCCTAGTTCTCTTGAATTTATGGCGACGTTCATTTTCGCATCCAGCTTTGCCAACATGCTTGGTGAAAACAGGTCTGGTTGGAACTCGAGGAACTGCTGAATTATTTTGAGACAACTCATTTTGAGTATTGATGTTTAGATTATCCGAATGTGGAGTTTCAGTATTAGGTATTCTGGTATCTGGCGTGGTGGTCTGGCTTGGACACGAGCACTGATACAAGGCGTACTGACCGGGTCCTAGTTCTAAATAGATAGTTTTGCCTTTTCTTTCGGGCATTTGGAGCTGTAACTCATGAAGACAACACCGTGGCCGACGTCGCCGACATATTCTTCTCTTTCTTGCACGTCTAGAACGGACCAGTACTCCACCACTGAAGCTAGTCGTTCGTAGTGGACATAGAGAGCGACAACAATAACAGGCAGAATGCCGATTACTTAAGCATCTCCACCAAGATTCCTCTGCACTTTTAGTTCGTTGCATAGGGCTTACGGAACTTCTTGATCTGAATGAACTTGGTGTCAAACAGCCAGCGTATACGCATCCTTTTTCTGACTTTGAACAAGAACTATTCGAATTGTTCCTAGCCTCCGTGTCATCAGATAAATAAGATTCGTTCCCGGTGAATTCAACTGGTGACCGAACCAAGGAAATTGCTCTCATTGTTGGCAGAATACGCATCACCTCAGTGACCATTCGTGGACTACACATGTCGCTGACTGGAACGGCTACTATTTGTTTGCGTCGGAACCGCGCTCTCGGTTTTCTATCCAACTGTTGTTGTTGATACTGATGCTGTTGTTCAGTTTTCCCGGCAAGTTGTTGGTCATGGGCTGATAAACACAAATTCGCTCGGGCTGACTGCAACGTCCGTCCATTCTGTCTGTGAAGCACGAGTGAATTAAGTGGGGTAAACATACTTTGCGTTGTTGACAGTCCGACTGGCCAAGGGACGCTTTGCGCTTTGGCTCGACGTACTCGACGCATTGGGTTCGTGGTTGATACATTTGTCCAACTGAACCGGCGGGTCGAAGAACCTTTGCTTTCACGTGAGCTAACTTTCCGATTCACCCTGACCGCATGTGGTGCGAACTGAGGTTTGAAGACATTCGGCAAAGGGTTATTGGTCTTTCTGTGATTCCGCCAGCGACAAACTTGTCCAGTCAAAGAAGATCGTGATGACGAGGAGTGTGGGTCAGATAGGCTGGATGTACGTAAACGTTGTTTTGTCTTCCAATGGGAAGTGGCATAGTGAATATAAACTGAACTGCCCAAATGAAGCATGTGTTGGGTAGTACAACACCAGTTGGATTCATCGACAGTCCATTTAATGGGAACCTTGCAAGCAGCTATAGGGTACTGTTCAAGGATACCCAGGCTGCTCCCATCATGGAACTTTGAAATTGATACATATAATATTCGTGAAATTGGAAGTGAATCGTAGTTCGATAGACTTGGGTCAGATGCGAATGAGAACAGATTGGTGCCTGTTTCTGTACACCTATGCTGATATACATTGTTCTGAAAAGAGACGCCGCTGAAATATTGCGTTCTGACAGGGCTGCTTATGATGGCTGGTGAGTAGTGTTGTTGAAATTCTGACACGGATGCCACCTCAAAAAAGTCTGGACTAAGTTGAGCCGCGTAGAGTGGTATATCCACTAGCAGCGGGGATGGTATGGTCCTTAATGGAATTGTTTGAGGACAAACAGCATTCTGAAAGTCTCCATTGCTTTGACCGCATTTGCATCTCGATACCGTTTCCGGACTCCCGCACGGATATTTAGGTTGTTTGATTGTGGCGGGTTTGACCTCCATGCTGCGCGAGCGATGTTTGTGTGAATGATCCAAATTACCGATTATTTTGTCCCTCGTCCTCGACTGAGGTTCACGAGGATAAGAATGATGTTGCTGTAAATTAACAAGCTGATTGACCAAGTTACGCAGAACGGGTTTCAGTTCGGTCAAGATAAACGACGGTCTTGTGACAGTTTTTGTAGACATCACCTCGACGGACGATCTGGCCGGTTCAGTTAAGTTGCCTGTCTGAGGATCAAATTCATACTCCAGTCGAATGCGGTACCGCGATCTAGGAATAGGTATTTGTTCATTCTCTTCCTTCTTATTCAGCAGAATGTCGTCAGGGCTACACTGAATAGAAGCCTCTAATAAGCTATGATCTCTACTTTCGCCGGTCGATTGTCGGCACTTGTCTAAAATAAAATGACCACGGAATCGCGTCAGTTGAGCAGCTTCTTGTTCCACTTCAAGTAGTTGAGGCGAGCTTTTACCTGGACTTTTCACTCGACGACGATCTAACGGATTGATGTCCCCTTTAAACTGACTGGTTGGAAACGAAAGCGTATTGAACACCTCTGTCTGCACACGTCCAGTGCCTTTTACTTCCCCCGAATGTGATGAAGACATCGTGTGTGTAAAATGTTTCGAAAAGGTTCAAGTCCGAATTTTGGTCAGGTCGATGTGAAATGACATATTTCTTGGCCGTTTTCTCTACCCATCAGTTACTGGTACATCATTGTTCCTTGAAAAAGTATCATTCAGCTGAACAGCCGAGGGATAATTGTAGCTTAGACGTGATTTCCAAAGTTTATGAATTTGAACGCCATCACATCGATTGGGTCACGAGATCTATTGTGGGTCACTTGATGTTATGACAATTAAGCGATTGTCGGGGGTAAAATAATGTTTACTGTCTTTGTGAATGTATTAGGTTTTGTTGGCTTCAATATTTACCGGTCCATATGCTATGGACAATAATAATCTTGTGGTAAAGTCAACCGTCTATCTTCGACGGAATGATTTTCGGGTTATCGTGAGAAAACCATTTCATTCATGAAACCAGCTAGAGTTTTATGTGATTACACTAATTTCGTTTGACAATTGTGGGCTTTATAACGAAAGTCGGCTGAATCACACGCTCAACATAATACTCGTTCTAGCAACCATAGGTTAGAGATGCATAGCGTTTCGACAGGTACGCCAAATGTAATAGTTCGTCCACACTGATTTATGCGTTCTCCAATGTGCAAGCTTTACTTAGCTCATTCAGTCAATTTTTCTACATGGCATCACAGACTCATGGCGTCCAGTCAAATAAAAAAAACACGGTTGGTACAATAGCGTTATTTTTATGCCGTATACATGTATCCAAGTCAGTGGCTATCTAAACCATAACGTAACCATCAGCTTAAATGCCGGACCGATTTTATATCCAGTTCACAATAGTTTGAGAAGTTGCTGTGTGATGTTCATACCTATTGATCATGCTCATGTTTTCATTTGTGGACCAGCCATATTTCTGAATATCATTCAATATCGTATGTATAGTTAGCGAAAATGCTAACCCAGCGGATATCTTAGCCAGTTTCAACTCTGCCCACACAAACGCGACATTTACAGTAGAAGCTGAACGTAACGATCAACTAGCCTTCCTGGACGTACTCATCCGGCGACGTGCTGATGGATCCGTTCAACGTAAAATCTATAGGAAAGAAACCTGGAATGGGCAGTATATCCATTTCAGCAGCTTTGTTCCTCTAAGACAGAAAAGGAATCTCTTAAACTGCTTGACCAATAGAGCCATGAGAATATGTACACAGGATACAGTCTCCGATGAACTATCGTTTCTACGCGCACCGTTCTTACAAAATGGCTATCCAGAGCGTTTTGTAGACAAGACTATGCAGCGTCGTGAGAAACAGGATAAGATGAATCTAGTGGAAAAGAAAGCAGTATTCATCTCTTTACCATTCAAAGGGGATACGCTTGCCGAGACAATCTCTAGGAGACTTGAGACTGTCATCAATAAAACATTTTATGCTGCAAAATTACGCGTCTGTTTCAACTCGACTCCAGCTTTGTGTTTACGGTTAAAAGATAAAATGCCCGTTTCTGCGGCTTCTTTTTGTGTATACTCATTTACTTGTTCCTGTGGAACTAGTTACGTGGGTCGCACGACCAGGCGTTTATCTGAACGTATCCGTGAGCACCATCCAGCCTGGATCAGCAGCGGAGTCACCAAGACAATTACGAGCGCGATTGTTTCACACCTCGTCGATACACATCATACTGTCAACCTGGACTCCTGTTTCCGTCCGATTTACCGAGTCAACGCCAGTCACTCAAAAGCTGTAAGGTGCCGAATTTTAGCCACAGCCGAAGCGATTGGAATTCGATTAAGAAATCCACCTTTGTGCGCACAAAAGCGCTTTGTTCAGGCGTTGAAGTTGCCATGGCCAACCACCCACACCATGACCGATCAAACCGTCATGGTTCCAGTGGCGTCATAATGGTGACGTAATCGTACCAAAACGTTGTTTCCGTGTGTGCCGATGACGTGTCTGACCTCACCCAAACTAGCTACTTGTTTTTGTCCGTTTCGCCTTGACAACTCTGTTTCATATAAATTGTTATGTAATTAGCCTGATGATGAATAACCGAAAACGAGCTTGTTCGCTACACTGTTGTTTTCCAATATCGTAGTGTTAACAACCAGTGACACTCCAGGTTATTCCCATTGTTGATTACGCGTTACAAATATGTGTGACTGCCATATGCAATTCTTTATTTCAGTCATTTCGAAGTAGTTTCTTTATCACATACGTTGACGGATTGAGTCCAAAATCAGTTTTTGAAGCCATCCCAAATCTCTTATTCCGCGAAGAACATTTTCAAGTTGATATTCCCTAATACTGGATTGCCAGACTATCAAACCTTTCATAAATCAAACTGACAAGGTGATATCACGCTAGTAAGCAGCTAGGAAAATGAAAACACATAATTGGATTAAAGAAGGTCAAGGACGAGAATATGAAGGTCATCCCCAGTCGCTAGCCCAAGTAAAAACAAATAACAATTGAATTCGTGTTTTCCCAATGCTGGTTCAAGCTATACTAAGGGGATTTCTAAGAATAAAACTTTGATCAGTTTATTTGTTGTCATTGAAACACGTAAAAGGACACCTACTATACTAAAAATTTTCAGTACCAGATACGAGCAGTCTGAACAATCAAGATGAAATGTAAGCTGTGTGAATGAGATGATTATACAGTAAATAAAATGTTATTGATACGATTCTATTTGTTGTTCATTACAATGGTGGATCTAGCCACATATGATGTTGGAACAGTCCAATGGAATAATACAAAGTCAACTCTCATGATTGAAAACCGAACGACATTAAAAACCAAGACTCAGCGCATTGACCGCTCGTGTATTGATATTGACCCTGGAAAAAGAGAAGGCACGTCAAGCTAACGAAGCTCGGAGCGAATTGTGATTTTGGCCCCGTGTCAGATATAACAAATTAACAGCTAAACTAAAATAAACGTAGATAATAAAAAAAACATAAAAAAGCAAAAAGTACAATGGAAAGCTAGTAAGAATTATACATGTCTTCAGTATTCCAGACAGAAAAAAAGAAATCAAGTCTTTTTATTGATCACCGTTACAGAGTGATACATGAAGAACAATAAAATCGGAGATTTGGAGCAAAGAATTTCGCCGATCGGGGTTGGGTCAGTCGAGAATGATTGATGCGTTAATAGGATTCTTTTATGAAATTATTTTTTCTTCGATGCGTATCTTCTCTATCGCGGTGGGCTGTACAACCCAAAAACCCTTGATAGGAAAGGATGGTAGGTTTATCCAGTACTGTACGATAGGTAGCTAGGAGTAGTCTCTCCACGTACTATGTTCGCATCGTCTGGAAATGAGAAAAACCACAGTGAAGTACCCGCACAATAAGCGGAACGGAATAGCACATCGTGCGGATGTATCCGGTTGACTAATAGTAATTTGCCGGCTGAACACTTCGCGAACTCTGCGAACGTTGAACGTCGCTGTTTCTTCTTTCCTTTGATTCTTGTGATCTTATCTAAATGGGATAGAGTTGTCATGCGAATAAACTGAGTCCTGAGTAACGTGTTTTAGGTTACGGGACCTGTAATGCATCAAATCACTGCAAAAGACATGAGCGTGAGTAAAAACACGTGTTTTTGTTTTTGCATATCAAAATACCCAATAACTCGTTAAAAAATGAACAGGTAGACACAACAGTAGTTTTTTGTTAGAGATCGCTAAGTCCAGACGTACAATAACCTTGAAAACAGGAGTCAGTGAGTGCACAAAACGACGAGTACGAATACGCGTGTATGCTATATTGACAAACATCATTTCAGAAAGTATGAGATGTCAACATACTCCGCGAAACTTACGGATTTGCGAAGCTTTCTACCAAGATGATTATGCCTGGAGGTAGAGGGAGCAAGGGTCGGGATTGTGAAAGTGACGACAATCGCGAGGGGTCCCGAGGACGAAATCCTTTTTGTCACCACCGGTGGTTCCAAACGAGGAACCCTACTTGTCAGCGGAGGGCGTGTTGCAGCTAATTTCTATAAATGCTCGTTTCGGCCTGCCGATAGTGAGTACCTCGCAGTTGCCGTTGAGAATAACGGTGAAGGTTTTCGTGTTTCTTGTGAGGACACGATGAGAGCCGGTGTATGGGGTTTTCAGTGGTTGACAGAGAACATCCGTACGTACAAAGACATGAGTAAAAAAGGACAGCTTAGTGTGCACGTACATAGTTGATGATTGCTATTCAGGCTGCACAGAGCGTAGTTTTCGCGTATGATGTGCCAAACGAGCTGTAGTGCTTTCGTAGTCATACGATACTGAAGGTGCAAGTGAGACGAGCTCACCCAACAAACTAAGTGTACAACCAAAAACTAGGTCGTAGGCTTGAAAGAACTAACGAAAGTGCCTCTTCTCATGAAGGATTAACACACAAACACGGTTGCGGTTGGCGGTATCACAGTGGTTGAATCCAAAGGAAGCCTGCGCTTCAAACCATGAACAGCCTGCCGCAACAGGACACCAAATCTACACGGGCTATCGATTCGGATTTGCTAGAGTTGCAAAGAGCGATCAAACACACACACACACTAAGAGCGACTTTTAGTTGACGATGAAAGCGTTCAACCATCCCGTTTGCTGCTGGATGGTAAACCGTATTGTAATGTGCTTGCATCCTAAAGTATTTAAGAGAGCCGCGAAATGTCTCACCAAAAATGATTCACTGTCTGTGGCCAGAAGTGACGGACAACGAAGTTGTATCATTCAACGTTCCAAGAAAGCACTGACTACCGTTTCTGAGGAGCAGTTAAGTAGCGGTGTGCCAGTAGGCCATCATATGAACCGGTCATAGTTTTGGTGTAGCGAAGACGAACGATCGCAGTGTACTACTTACACCACTACCATTCGGAAGCGGGCTAAGAGCATGGAATTTGACACTGAAGTAGCCGCGGGAAAATACAAGAATAAACATTGGAGTGCAGCACGACATAAAGTGGTTCTTGGCACATGCAGGAACCGAGCATTGGCGTCCGTGACAATCGTAACATGCTGCGCCCAGTACCGACTGTCGATTTTTAACCCACAGCGTAGAGTTATAGATATTTAGATAGATATTTATACTGAGTTCCAACATATTTACTGTACATCCACTGCAACTTGACCTACGTCACTATGGTATAAAAAATCGTTCTTTCGTAAACGTTTCACAAATAATTGCAAAACCCTTTGAAAATCAAGAAACCGCTCAGAAAATGGCATAAATTTAGCTTCTATCCCGGGTGAGTTACTGTGGTGAAAATCTACTCGATTCACCGCTTATCCAAACCCCGACACAATAAGAGTTCTAACAAGGGACCAATTCATAGGTCACGTTGAAGATACTACATCAGGATTGGGCGAACAGTCTCAATGTTACACCTTCTGTTATTCACTTATTTCTTTGTTCCGTATTGCACCAATTAACGTTGAGTTTTTGACTTTGCATGTGCTAATACGACCAGCCAATGAGTGACTAGGATTTATTTAAATACTGTTGTACATCCAGTGACTAGGATTTATTTAAATACTGTTGTACATCCATAAATTCGGCTTCTTGTCTCACGAATATAAACTGCTTACTGCAACCAGCACCGGGTATTCTCCTTATTACTTGCGTGGGAGGTTTCAATCCGAGTATGATTTCTAGGGTTATTCGAAGTCCCTAATTCCGAGTATTACAGTTACATATTTCTTTCAGGCTGCTCGCTCCCCATAGGTTTGTCTACACTTCAGACATTTTGGACCGCTTAAACGTGTTCGCTGAACATCTGGAGAACTCGTCAGAAGATCGTTCAACGGAAGTCCCCTCAAGCTCCCATCCTCTAACCTGCATCAGACGTTTTTATCCTGATTGAATTTGTACATTTTGCACCTTTCAGAGTTTTCTCTTTGTAGAAGCCTAGCGTCCTAGAGGGGGGTATAGAGATGCTACCTATGTCGAGTCTTTATCAACACCCAACTGGCACAGTTGGACCACATCGTTGTGGAGTAGACCGGCTAGCAAATTAGTCTAGGAAAATCCACCCTGCCCTCCAATCTGGACCCTACATACACGAGTTCATTAGGTCTCACAGTGTAACATCACCGGTGTGGCTCGCAACTATCTTCTTCTCGTGTGGAGTTCATCACATCACGGTCGTCACTCATGCAAACGCAGGTCACCGTCAAAAGTTTCACTGAACGACCTCCGAAGTACGCAACTCCATTAGCTACACTGTCACATTCACCAGTGTATACACTGAGCTCGGCAGTTCACATTATTTACATATTGGGTTAGTTTCACTCTAGGCTGGCACAGTAGCGTAAGGAGGCGAACCTTGTAGTCTCAGGTCATCTGTCTATGTACCCATGGCCTCGGAAGTTCCATGAACACAACCACAAGGAGTTGGCCCACACATCGATACTTCCGGTTACGTGATCGAAAGTTGCCTGGCACCATCTTCCTAGAGGAAGGCATATGTAGTGACCAGCGGTCGTGTGGCTTCTCTAATGATCCCGGCGGAAGAAGTGTTTTCCCGTTTGTCTGTTTTGTACGCATGATTCTGTGTACGTCTGCGATAGAAGGTCTGATACGGACTCAGTACCACTTACTTCTGTCGTGCGACTAATTGGAAACAGCCAATGTTTGCCTTCGTTCTAACGACTTATCTGCTACACTATTCTTTGAGGTCGTTGGGTCTGTACGTTTGTGAGCGTTATTCAACGCACTCGAGGGTTCTACGCACTGTTCGCTTTGCGCGCTTATGAGTGCCGCCGAGTGGACCGGAGTCCACCTGGCGCTTCTTTTCTTTCTTCTCTTGATTGCTGCTGTTGATCCAATACTAAGCTAGAGCTAACTGCTTATCGCATTTCCAAACATTACTGGAAATGTACGGTTTGTTTCCAAACCCTACTGCGTTCTTTAGTTCGATGCCTGTTGGAACTACGTTTCGATTGCTCCTCAGGAAAGGCGTTTAAAATTGTTAGTATACGAGGGTCTAGCGCATACTCATTTGTCCACTACACGGTCTACACACGTCAACAGATAAATCGAGTCGTTAATGGACCCACTAAATTAACGGGCTGTTGTATCGTAAATCAGAACGCAAAGCAATCGTAACGAGCGTAAACAGCATGTATGCAATCTGACCCACAAACGTAACACGTGACATTAAACCAGTAAACGAGTTAGAGTTAGACCAATCATAGTCGGGATGTATCACGCGAGTGTGTAAGTAGCCAATCAGATACGAGGCGAATGTAATGGATGTACACACACATACAACACGGGTACATGGTGAAAACGTGCACCTGGCGAAGAGAAAATGCTCCTCGTATGGCGGTGGACTTTGGAATATTGGCACTGGAGACTAGAGCGGCTCCATCCGCGGACAACCTGGTTTACTTTAGGTCATATGAAACGTCCAGTGACAAGCTTAACTGAAGCGCGTATTCCACGGTGAGACAAGTTTTGCAATGCGCCGAACCCTGTGTAGTGGAATGATCCAGGCAATACAGTGCGAGGTGTGCCGTGGGAAGTGTCGCAGAGGATTATTCCCTTTGAAGGTGTCAGAGGTACGGTTTGAGTTGTGAGAGGGCTACTTTGACGGATGTGCTCGATCTGAGGATCAGTGACTTGTACAACAGCCGTGCATGTCAAATCAGTTTCACTGTCAGCTGATGCGCGGAGATTATGAACATGTGAAAGCGCGTGCACGAGAGCGTTTTCAGCATCTGAGACGTGTCGTATATCAGTCGTAGTCTGAGGGATTTAGCCCGGGTGCTTAACTTTATTTGGGGGGTGCTTGTCAGATGAAGCGTCTAAAGAATAAATTGACGATTTTTGATTAGTGCAAATCATGGTCCTGCCTTTCACCCAATGTTGGAAGTGGCGGATGCCTAGGTGGATTGCAAGTAACTCCCCAGGTTTGTATTTGGCAGAGTTCAGTGCAAACTAATGCTAGGCCAAATGCACTAGAAAGACAAAGGTATGCGAGATGTCCCTCTTGTAAAGTACCAGCCACCGAAATGTCGTCCAGGTGGCAGTAAACAAAATCCAAACTGCGTGCAAATTCGTGGATGAAACATGGAAAAGTTTGAGCAGTGCTACTCAAACCAGACGGCATTCAAAGAAATCCGAAAAGGCTGGAAGGAGTGATACTGCTGTGCTTGGGTGTATTGTGTGGGGCTACGCGGACGGTCAGAGATGGTTGCTTTGTTGTGCCCAGGGTAATCACTGCAAAGGTGCCAATCCTCAAGTGCAACGGTGAGTCCTATGAGCTCTCGGAAGGGCGGATTACTCCGAGTCTGATAATGTATTCGAATTCTGTCTTGGCGAGTTATAGTTTGTCGCGAACCAGTCAGCGCGGCCGTGCTTAAACGAGAGGTTCTTTAGTGCGGGTGGGGTGCGTGACATTAGAGGTCAAGGAAAGAATATCATTCGATGCACAAACTAGTTATAGAAATGCAACGAATAGATTCACAAATCGCATAGGAGCTGCGGGCTGGGCATTTATGAACGTGTTGTAAACTCTTCTTAACGATACGCTGGTTCAATCTCGGTATAGTGGTGCGCTCGATAAAATCGGATTCTCGTCCCGGTAATAATTCACACGAAAATCTCGGTCCCGAATAGTACCGCGACTGTTCCCATATTCGCTCCCAAGGCAAGCCAAAAGACGCGTTCAAAATAGGGTTTTGCTACGTCACAAAACGGGTGCGGCTAGGGGCACGTCATGACCACACATTCCCACCACATCATGAGAAAGAGTTAGGATCGCAAATGTGCATAGCGGTATAAAAAGTCTCAACCGATTTGAACAGTTCCGCTAGTTAGGACTGAGTCGAGTGGTTTTTTTCTTCTTTCTCACGACGGAGGCGCCCTGGGACGGTCACAGGGTGGGCGCCCTAACAGAACGTAATGGCCGCAACCGTTTCATGTACCGGGTATGCTGGGCCTAGCGCTGAAATCAGTTGGCATACGGCGTCTCGTAGTGAGCAAAAGGTCAAAATGCCTGAGAAAACTGACGCGGCTTGTGACAAAAGGCATTGTGGCGATTGTAAGCATGGAACGTAGTGTTCTCTAGAGGCCCAAATTAAGGGTTAATGAGAGCTACCTGTAAGTGGCTACATGGTTTATGATTTTGGATATAACTATTCTGTCATGCCTGCTGTGAGGCCACTGGCGTTGTGGTTAACACACTAGTCTCAGAAACATAAGGACCAGAGCGCAAATTCCGATCTGGATGAAGATGTGCACTGCTGATGGGTTCTAGTAGGAGCAAAAGGCGAATCTCGTGCTTCCTCCCAATATAAGCTAGTCGATGGTTTTGTCTGAACGCAAAGGGAGCGATCAATTTTGGGTGGTGTATAATTTGAACCATTTCAAAATTGTCATGTATTGAAATATGTATATTGTATATTTTCGTACAAAGTTTTACATTACACAAAGTTACTTCATGATATCTGTCCACATACGTACGCCAACGGCTACACATTCAACACATGCGATCCCCTGTTTATCATCCCTAATCGAGCGGATATGCTGACGGATTTGTCAACACCTTGAACCGAACGTTGTTGAAGATCAGAGGAGAAAGTCCGCAAGTTAGGTTTTAAAGACCTTGTTGACCAACTACCGGACAACCACAAATCCGATCATCTCAGATGGCAAGTCACCGATGTAACATGCAAGCCGGCTGTTTCTTCTTTGATTGTCCGTTACACTTGCGGACCAACTGTGGGATAACGTAGAGACACTGGGGGACAGCGTTCTTCCAAAGCAGGGGTTCCAACAAACAGTCCTGTAAAAGGGAAACAACAAGAAACAAGCATGAACCAAAGGCCCAGTAAGCCATGCACACGACTTACACAAACGAAAACTAAAACGGCGCCGACAACACAGCAGCACGCTCCCTCACCAATTCGAATTCAGCTAGTGCGCGCCTGCTGGTTTCGATCGCACGTTACACCGGCGGAATGCATGTTCAATAGAAAACTGGGAACTGCCTTGATTAATATGATCCCACATTCAAACGGGAGGGGAGGACGCAATGCAGGAATGGAAACACTGTACCACAAAAAGGACACGGTGCTCGTGCACGGTACTTCAGGATCGGTGAGCCGGGCTTTGTACGCATGTTTCATGGACCGTTGAACAGGAATAGAGGAATAATCGTCCAACGGAGAGGATCATTCCTCTATGAAGTGAAAGTCGGCGAAGCCAAAAGTGTGCGGCACGCAAACCAGATTTGCTGAAACCGCGGAGATGCATTGTGCGATCAGGCAGAACCAACCGCACAACTCGATATATCGCTGGGCGCATTCGATTCGAATAAAGAACGACCTGCGAAAACCGAACATTTGACAGAACCGACGTTACGGTTCCAGGACGCTGAACACAAGTACCCCTTGATGTAAGGACGATGGACGAACAGATTTGGTAAACCGGTCAAACCCCTTCAAGCCCATTCTCGGAAGTTGTCCTATAATTGAACCCAACAATCTTCAAGAGGGAAATGTTAGGGGGTCCATTTTTTCGTCCAAAACCTCCTCCTTTCTCGAGAAAACGATCTTACCCAATCACAGTGAGCGGGAAAGTCGTGGACAACCGAGAGATAACCATTGCTATTTTTTTACTAGTTCGACCTTTATTTCACTATGCGCGCTGGCGGCTTAGTGACCTTAACCATTATTTTCGGTAACCGTCCTTCGATTTCTTGACACGCGAGTTTTTGTAGGTTGCTACGCACATGCTACTTGAGCGAAACAAAACTGCTTTTTTACCCGTCTTTTGGTTTGTCTTCAGAGCAACTAACAGGGACAGTCGTGCTATTTTCGGGACCAATATTTCCCGTGTTTATTATTTCGAGAAGGAGAATCCGAGTGTTATCAAACACGTCACTGTACCGTGGACGAATCAGCGTATTCTTTTGAGGATTTACATCACGTTGCAAAACCTGACTCTAGAAAGTACGATATCCAAAATAAGGGACGTAACAAGCAAATTGGTTGAGTTGACCAATCGCAACAGCGCGTGCGCATTTGTGCCATCTTGTTTCTGAGGTTGGCTGTGGCACGCTCCTCATCAGGACAGCATGGCGATCGGTAGTATTATGGATGTGGGCAACAATCATTTTCAGGCGATCAGTGAGAATAGACATTAGTCTCATTGGGTGATGTGCAAACGTTTTTACGAATCGGAATTCCTCTAGTTGGTTGACGTAGTTACACGATGGACTGAATTTGACAGGTTACGGTCGCATAATTTCTGATGCACGTAGCAACTTGACCCAGTTCATGTTCATTAGGAACAAACTGCATATATTATGTCAACGCTATTTTCAAATTTAAGTTGGACATTCTCCGTACGAGACCAGTCCTGGGCGATATAACTTACTCATTTTTATAACAAAAATTTGTCTAGTACGGGTTTTTTATGTAAGAGGTCAAGAGAATGAAGGAGAAGACAACGATAGTTCAGCTTTTGTTCATTTTAATTGAATGCCTTCACCCAAACATAAGAAAAAACAGGAAACATGAATTTGGGCCACTGCAGCATCATGTGTTGAAGTAAAAACGGCTAGAATTCCGATTTAACGCTAACAAGTATTCAGTTCACTTCCATTTAGTTCGGTTTCATTCCATTCACGGGAAGTAGGGCTGATGTTCAGCTTCTTACACCAGTGGGCTCTGATGATCTCACCATGTTGTAACAAGTGAGGAAGAAATCTTTCCCTTTAGTGTTGCTTCAGCATCAGAAATGGCAGTTTAAAACATGCACGTAATCAACATAGAAATGCTCCTTTAGGTACTGAGAGAAATGTCACAATCGATTCCTTGTTAGGACTGTGCAAGCTGGGGTAAGGCACAACGGTATCTGGGAGGGTTTCTATGATAGACGGAGGTGTTATTTGAACCATGTTCAACAGCCGTGATATGTTCAGATCAGCTGAACGGATCAAAGCCGACATCACTGCAACCTTCACGCTCCTGGCAATCAATAAGTAACAAGCTTACAATTGAATGTAGTAAACGTGAGAACTCATACAACCTCGGAAACGAAGCCATTTCGGCTGATCACAACTCTACATGAGAAAATCTTCAGATATTTGTAGTTCAATATATTCAACATGTATCCTCTAAATGATGTAGTTTCGCAGCGAGTAGACAGTTAATCTCATATCTCAGACAAAATATTCACGATCTTAAGGAGTCCCGTCAAATTATCGCCGTTGTTCCAAAGAGGAGAGATACAGGTGATTGAGTCTGTTAGAATAATCTGTTCCTCTCAGTTCTACAGAGGAGTTTGTGAATGTACGCTGCTTCCTCGCTAGGACCTTGGCATCCGTAACCAACTGAGGACACCGGGCTTTCCCACAGTAGTCGAGAGGTGGTCATATACTAATCGTAGGCAGAGACATTTGAAGGGCTGGTTTCCTGGACAGTACTGTCTTCGTCATCTGATGAGGCGCACGTGCTTCTCTCTAGGCCATAAATAAACACTAGATCTCTTGCAGGCCCCCGTAGTCGGACTTACCAGGTCGCCGATCTAGCTACAGTGTTGTGATCCAAGAACGCGGATGGCACAA
>JTDE01006554.1:3830-19690 GCA_014338405.1 Paragonimus skrjabini miyazakii
CTGCTCTTCCTCATGTATGTAAATGACGTATGTGATGTTATTAAGCATGTCATACGTATGTTGTTTGTTGACGACATCAAAATCGTTCACATATTCCGTTCGCCCAGAAACCTCGCCTCGTGTCTACAAAATATACGACACGACCCAGCATCTTTGGAGTCGTGGTGCAGAACATGGCTCATGACGTTCTCAGCAAATAAATTGAACATTTTCGCCTATGGTTGTCAAATAAGCAATGAATCTGTCTCACTGGATGTTCACCATGTTGACACCACCACATCCGTTCGAGATCTAGGAATATGGTATTCAAACCCTTTCGATTTCTGTGAACAAGTATGCTTCCAGATAGCGAGAACTGAAAGAACAATAGGCTGTATGAAAATACATTTGGTCTACCGGATGCGTGGCTGGCTGTTTACAAAATGTGCGTTCGACCTCAACTTGAGTATTGCATCTTCACTTAATGCAACCTACGTAAGTCCGACAAGCTTGTTTTAGGAAATCTCCAACGCCCATTTACCAAACGCCTGATAGGATATTCATCGTCGCTCACCTATGGTGAACGTTGTCAAACACTTGGTATTGACCCAATTTGGTTACGAAGACTGAAGTTGAATCTAACACTTCTGTATAAACTGACACACTCGGACGCCATCACCACAGCGTTCGCCGTTCATTTCAAACACAGCCCCTCATATGGTCTACGAAATAAGGGTTCCACTTTACCAACCCTGACTCGATAGCTTGGCGTGCTTTCTCTATACAATCTACTTTCCAAGGTCAAAACAAATACACAAGAGTCAGCGCTTATTCCTTGTTTTTCATTGTCGATTGGTTTTCGGCAGTCATTCCAGACTGGGTATTAATTTGTTGGACCAGTTCCAACCCGGTGGCTTCACGGACAACATGTTGAAAGATTTCAGTAGCATCATTTCATCCAAGTGACAGCTGTGAAAAATTGGAAAGGTTGAATGCAGTAGTAGCAGTGGTTTTGGGTTAATCTCTTACTGCTGTCATGTCAAGTCAATTGTTTGGCAAACGTCTTTAAAGGTGAGGTGTTTCAAGATCCTGAATGTGCTGAATTGGATATTTGTCGCAGAGCTGTTAACTTATTATGGCCAGGGGAGTCACCTTAGGGACGCCGGTCTCCTGACCTTTCAGGAACCAGATGCATTGATGACAGCTCAAGAAATTCTGGAAGGACGGATAATTCCGAGTTTTAGTGCGCGTTTGAATTCTGTCCTAAGGAGGTTTGGGTTCTCAAGTGTCGGCCCATCGGCACCAAGTGAAACGGATGAACCCTCGTTTCTAATGTGATGTAGAACACTGGAAGTCACGGTGGGTACGATGTTTGGCGCGAGACTTTACTATGGAAGTTGATGAAAGGGTTTGGTAGTAGATGAGGAGGAATTCGGTTGTGCATGAATTTGGCTGGAAGCTGTGACGGTCACGTGGATGTCGTTAATGCGCACGTGTGCAGCGGAGTCCATGGCTTTTGTTGTCACTCACTGACTAACAGAATGAGAGTTTGGAGGTAGTCGACTCCAACGATGGCGAAAGGAACTGAGCGTCAGTGAATATCCAACAGAAGTTGCGCTGGAAGCCCAATGCTAACGAGTGCTGACCAAAATTCTGGGTGACAGCCACTGGCAACGAAGAGGTGAGGGGCATCTAGTTATGACGCTTCAAAACGGACTGTGAAACCAACCTGCGCTGCTGTGCCCACTGGGAATGCCATCTCATCTCACATGAAGCGACTGGGAAGTGGAGGAGCCGGCAATGTTAATCGTCGTTACGGGCCGGCAGTCTAGTTTATCTAAAGTAACTAAGAGAAGAAACAAAGCGTCGCGGACCATACGTCTTCGACGCCGTGCCGTTTATGGTATCAGCAATGGTCTCTATGAGAACTAGGAGGTACGTCACCTAGAGAATCTGCCGGAACGAGGCTGCCTTGAAGATTTCTCTGAACGTGCTCCGTTGACATATTGACCGTATCTTTTAATAAAACGGGTGTTTCTGCCTCATGGTATCCTGATCCTCGCGGGGTCGGTCAGATTAAACCGATTGGTTGTTGTGCTGCCAAGGTGTTAGCGGTGGTGCTTGTTCGTGAGGTACTAATACTACTGAGAAGAGGCTTGGGTTGCTCAGTTACGTAGTCGGCAGTCTCAGCAGCTTTGGCCCGGTGCATGAAGCGAGCGGAGAATACAACAACTTGGACTATCTCAGGGAAACTTTAGACCCCTAGCCTTCACGAAAAGTGGCGTGTCCGAGTGAAAGCCACCCGACAATTATTGAATCTCCCGAAATAACGTGGAGGAGTGGTTGTAAGTCAATTGTGACTCATGAAAAAGCTGCCGCAAGCAGGTCTGTGACAGAGATTTGAACAGAAACCGCGGAGGTGATGTGACTTACCTCGAAAGGTCAGACATACAAAGAACAAATTTCGTCTAATCAGACAAAGTTCTGTTATTAATGAATTCGGTTGCAGTATATATAAATCACAGCACAGGTTATATCACTAAGAACAGAGGGACTGTTACAGCAACTGATTCTATGGTATGTATATCTAACGACCTGGTGTGGTTAACCAATAAGGTGAAATGCCGAATATAAAAAGATGCGAATATAACATGTGTGTTATATGGAAAACAAACCCAAATTCTAAAATATATCGAATATTTCGATTAATTAAACGATGGGATTCATCCATCTTGATGACTTAAGTTGTTTCGGAATTTCAAGCATAAGTGATTCAATGACCTCTACGGTCTTGGGTATGACGATTTTCGAATTGTTTGCTTAATGGTCAAATTCCAAGTTTACTGGAGCGCCTCTCATAGTTCAAGATGTGTCAGGGTACTATAATGAGAAGCCTGCGGCTGCCACATACAAGCTTCATCAAGTATCTTACAGCATTTCGCGAATTTAGTCCATGACACAAATGGACTATACTTAATTATAAGGAAGCTACAACTAATGTTTGGTGAATGGATCGTGAAGTGATCCAAATGTAGAAGAACAAAGAGAAATTGAAGCCCGTCCAGTGATGCACACAAATCACCCTAATTAAATTGGAAAAAGGCCGGAGTTGAGAGCAGTAAATTTCAAAAATACAGCTTAAACTAAAGACCCAACAATGTTAGCATCCGAAACGTAAATATATTAAGGTAAGCAGTAATGATTAAAAAAACTACACCTGATAGTTCATAAAACGAAAGACAGAAAATACAGGGTTAGTAAACTATGTTACATTTACGTCTCGAAACTCACTAAGGAAAATGAATTCAGAAACACTCACAAATGATCGCGACTCCCACGTTCCCACAGGTCTTCCAGCATGCCCCTCTCAAATAAAAGCACTATATTTGAGGTTTACTTTTGTTATACTTAATCAGTGTTACATACGCTTTCCAAGACTATGGTTAGGACCCCCCACGCTTTAATACTGCAACCACAATGAACATTGCAACATTTTTCGCATGATGACAGTTGACTCCAGTTCGTCGATCGCCCCATTTATCCACGCTGCTTTCTGTCGAACGCTTATGGGCTGTGTTGGTTGCACTGTTCTGTAGATTCGATACTGCACACTGTCTCACTCACCGGTTCTGTATAGCTGAGAGTTCTGTGAGTAATAACTACTGGGACCTGTTACCTTTACCTTACTTATTCTTGTTCTATTTATTACCCTAATAACTTCATGCCTATCACTGTTGTTTTCAACCTTTGGCACCTCAACCAGTTGATTTGTGGAAGTTATCGTGAGAATTTTTGCTGTCAGTCGTTCGTTTCGTGGACATCAATCCGTCGCGTGCATCCAACAGTGAAACTTTGTCTATCAGCTACACACTGTCAATCGATTTCAAAGTTGCACATTCTCAAAATGCATACGATTCATAGACGCGCGTGTTTCGAAAAAGGCCAGATATTATTGCGTGCAAGTGTATTTTTCATTTACACTAAATACCCGCTGAAATTAGCTCACTATTTGCTACTTTCTGTTACTATTAATTGCTTTAAAATTTCCGTTCATTAATTTGTTAAAAACAGGAATATTTTACCATAATGTCCAATGAGACAGCTGGCATTCAAAAATTGTCACTTGCCAGGCGATCAGCCTCATGCAAAAAAGGTTTGGTGACAACAAAGATAGGCATAAAATCCTCAGGCACCAGGAACAACACCTGTTCCACTGCTGCTATCGCTAAGGAGCCAAAATCTGCTGCCAAAGCGGTAATTTCAACGTTAACTGTTAGCCCCACAAAAGGAAGGAACAACAGTAAGCTCTGTTTAGTTCCCATTACCGATGTATTTGCAGATCAGGTTAAAAAATAACGGACCTAGAGGCTGAAATGGCGAAAATACACGGTAATTATGAAGAGCTCACTGACATTTTGCACCGACTGAATCCGATAGTTAACATTCTAAATGCCTCAACTAACACCCAACCTGAGACTACCACTTCTACCACTTCTAGTCATGAAGAGCTCGTAGCTGCTGGAACTTTTATTGATACAATAGCTACTGAACTGCACAAACGGATACACTGTGCAAGTAAGATGGTTGTGTTTAACGTGCCCGACAGAATACCTTTACTCTCGGTGAAAAAAGTCTTACTCAAGGCTCGTAAGATAGAAGACCAGGAATGTCACTGTCTAAGACTTCGCAAGAAGGTACAACAAAAATGTTGTCCACTGTTATTGCAGTTCACATATGAACTTGTAGCAACTGAGTTCGTAAAAAGTCAAGACCAAATTATACGTGCCACGAATTTTAAGTCGATAAAAGTGTTTGGTGACAAGACACCACTCCAACGGGAAACATTGCGAACCAATAATTCCCAAGTAGAAAAGAACTCGAGCAATAAAATCGACAACCTCATTGACTTGACCATTGATCTAGGCTGTTCCACGACTTCCCTAGATCAGCAAGTCGTAACTGACAACGCTGTTGCCATGTCCGTCCAGGAGGATACTGGAAAACAAACCACGTCCAGATCTGTTGACGTTGGGCGCGGTCAAGTATCTCCAGTAAAACCCACTGTTAGTGCCAAAAATACCTCTCCTATTCATCGACGATTCACTCCACCAACCTAGACACTGACTGGAATGAGTCCTGGAACTAAGGTGCCCAAAGTTCTTCACAGTGTTAGGGGCAATATCCGAAAGTTCGAGAAAATAGATGAGGTTGGACAGACAAATCCATCTCCATCTTTCAGTAGGCATTTCCCTCCATTATCTGGGGCGATTGTACATGCAAACCGCAGACCCAAAACGCCTGAACATGTCTCCAAACCAGCATTGAAACCTGCACGGTACCTACTAGAAATTAATGTTCTAGACTTGCAACATAATGGTAAATAGGCGGTACTTCCTAAACGCTACGTATATGGTTCTACGAACCACATTGTAAGAGAAAAGGCTTCACATACGACAATGAAAAATTGGTCTCCTGCTGCTTTCAAGCCGATTCACAACTATAATAGATTCAACACTTTCCATGCATTACCCAATAACTCCACAATACCTTATTCTTCTATCAAAAATATGAATGATCCTAGTAACCAAATTTCAAGCGTATGTACTCCGGCAGGTAAATCACCACCTGATTATACAACTGGCACAAATTTCTTCCAACCCAGTCCTTTTTCAGTGCACCGTCCGGTATTTCATCCACCAGCATCCGGACCCCCTCCCCATGTCCCACTCAGTCATCCTACCATAATGACACTGTTCCAGCACTTTCTGTCGTGGAGTCAAACCTTTGCGACATCCACTCGAACATAAATGGAAAGTTGATATATCCCTTAGACCGGACCTCTCCAAATGACACTTCGCAACCCTCTTCCCTATCTGTCATGCGGTTTTTCAGCAGCTTAACTGTTGTGCCTGATAAAATCAATTCCATTTACTTATTGCTCATAAACGTAAGATCATTGATAAGTAAGATGCACATCTTTAGATCTTTTGTCTTCTTGTCTGATCCTCATATTATCCTCGTCACTGAGACGTGGTGCTCCCCTGATAATACAGACACACAACTAAGTCCCGTGGGATATAATATATTTCGCAGGGATCGTCTCACAAGACGAGGCGGTGGATGCATCATTTACCTAAAAGAGCCATTTTCCGCAGTTACACTTGACGAGCCTAGTTTTGATAAAATCGAGGACTCGTTGTGGTTAATGGTCTCCATAGGATCTCGCGACCTACTTATTGGATGTATTTACCGACCGCCTAATGCTACTAGCAGTGACTTGACTGACCTTGTAGAGGTGGTAAGTCACGTATCAAACATACCTTGTGAATACAAACTTATAGGTGGTGACTTCAACATGCCAAATATCTCCTGGACTTCATTCACAGCTCCTGCAAAGCAAGCTAATTTTATTTCATGCATTCAACTGAATGGATGGAATTAACATGTCTTAGCGCCCACCAGACAGAAACATATTTTGGATCACATATTAACCACAGATATATTGTCCGTAGAGATATCCGTTCTGGAACAATTTCCAGAAAGTGACCATAACATCGTCAAGTGTCAGTTTGACTTCAATACAGTTATCAACCCCACAGTTGTACTCTACCGTCCGATCAAGTACATCGCTTGGAGTATCTTCTCCTCCTTACTAAGATCCTCAACTTGGAGTTCGTCCTTTCTTACATCAGACCCAACGGTGGAGGAATTAATCAAACATCTCAATTGCCGTATTGGTATTCTGGTCCCCATAAAGTCAAAACGCGTTGATTCTTATGTGCGAGGTGAAATCCTAACTGCAAAAGAGACTGAAACTTAGATCGCTTAAGTCGATGCACAGAAGAACACTGGACTTCTCCCTAGTAATGCAAATGAGCAGTATGTTTGAACATATAGAATACAGAACGCAATTGCGTTATGAAAAAGAAGAAAGCTTGTGCTTGGCAGTGAGCAAAGAAGCATGAGAATAATGAAACTGGTGAGACGGAGAAATTCCATGAGGGACCCTCCCATAAAAGTTATAACTCTCAAAGATGATACGGTTGTCGATGACCGTGTTGAAATATGTGAACTCTTCAACTCAAATTTTGCTGCTGCGTTTAGCGTGGAGAGCACAGTATTACCCGTTATCCCGTTGAAAACAACAGAAGTTCTATGTAATATTTCGATTGATGTTAGAAGTATCCGCTTACAGCTGGCTACCGTTAAACCCACAATCCACCCTGGACCAGATGGTATCCCACCAGTCGTCATCAAACAAGGTGAGTATATACCCATCCTCTTACTCAATTTGTTCACGCTATCACTTCTATCCAGCACTTTTCCTTCCCAGTGGAAAACGTCAGTCATAATGCCCCGCTACAAAAGTGGCACAAAACAGGAAATTGGTAACTGTTGTCCAATTAACCACACGCCAATCTGCTCAAGAGTGTTTGAAAGACTAATGAAAGCGTCCATCGTCTAATTTTTAAGGTCACAAAACCTTATAAATCTTTCGCAGCACGGTTTACTTGATAAGCGTTCTTGCATGACGTCAATTGGAATTTTTAAACCATATATCGATATCTGCCGACGCAAGGAATGCGGTGATTATCCTACTCCCAGACATGCAAAAAGCCTTCGATTGTGTGCCCCACAAGCGCCTGTCAATCAATATGACATCCCTTGGGATACAAGAACCCCTGTACAGTTGGATTTCTTCATATCTTGAAGGGCGAACCCAAACTGTCCAAATGGGAGAGCACCGCTCAACGCCAAAACCAGTGACTAGTGGGGTGATTCAAGGAAGCGTTCTTGGACCACTGCTCTTCCTCATGTATATAAATGACGTTTGTGATGCTGCTAACCATGGCAAACCTATTTAGGTCGCTGAAATTATCAAAACCGTTTACATATTCCGCCCGCCCAGCAATCTCGCCTCATGTCTACAAAATATACGACACGACCCAGCATCTTTGGAGTCGTGGTGCAAAACATGGCTCATGACTTTTTCAGGAAACAGTTCGCACATTACCACCCATAGTTGTCAAACACCAAATGGATCTGTCTCACTAGGCGGTCATCATATTGACACCGCCACATCCGTTTGAGATCTATGAATGTGGTATTCAAACTCTTTCAATTTCTCTGAACAAGTATGCTTTCAGACAGCGAAAACTGAAAGAACAATAGGCTGTATCAAAATGACATTCGGTCTACCGAGTGCGAGACTGGCTGTTTACGACATGTGCGTTCGACCTCAACTTGAGTATTGCACCTTCATTTACTGTCACCCACGCAAGTCCAACAGGATTGTTTTAGAAAATCTTCAGCGATCATCTACCTAATAGGATATTCATCATCACTCACCTATAGTGAACGTTGTCAAACACTTGGTATTGACCCACTTTGGTTACAAAGACTAAAGTTGAATCTTCCACTTCTGTATAAACTGATACACTCGGACGGCATCACCACAGCGTTCGCCGTTCATTTCAAACACAGCTCTTCATATGTTCTCAGAAATAAGGGTTCCACATTGCCAACCCTGTTAGCTCGCAACATGATAAACGCAGGATAAACGCATGTACCCGTCTTTACTGTCACGGTCCTATTTGAAACAGCTTGCCTGAAACTGTTTACTACGTATCTACCGTTTACTCACACCACATCTCGGATATGATTCACTACGCACTCAAAAAACCACATCATTTTACTCACGTGCGTCACTAATATAGAGTTGTACTTAAAACAAAATGAGAAAAAGGATTATATCTTACATATATATTTTCCACATTCTATATATATGCCTATTCGTAATAACCTATTCACCTTGGCAACCACTCAGACTATAATTAATGGTAGCCAGTACTGACGGCTAACTTCGCCGACAAACATAATCTCTCCACAGAAAACTGTGGAAAAAAAGACTCTCTCGTTTACCGTATATAATCTCATTATAACCTCAATTCAGACCATGCGTTGTCTCCCCTGTCTCGAACTCTCCCCATTATCCATTATCAATAATTGTGGCGTGCTATGAAATACATATTCTACCTAATATCTCACACATATATTTCCACATTTTATATATATGCATTTTCGCATTAATCCGTTCACCTTGGTAATCAGTTAGACTATAATTAATGGTAGCCAGTACTGACGGCTAACTTGGCCGACATACAAAAGCTCTCCACAGAAAACTGTGGGGGAAAATACTCACTCGTTTACCGTATATAATCTAATCATAACCCTAAATCACATCATGCGTTGTCTCCCCTACCCGAAACCTTCCACATTATCCATTATCCATAACTGTATCGTGCTATGAACTACATATCCTATCTTGAACACTGACCCTATAAAACCAACTGATGTCAAAAGTACAATATATATATAAATATATCGTGTGCTGTGCCCTTTCATTGAAACCCTCTTTATTAATCAATATTAACTGTTGTAGGCTATGAACTATAGATCCTAGCTTAAACGTTGACCCTATAAAACAAACTGACGTCAAAACCTTGAACGGAGTTTTAAAACACCGTTCTGATTATCACGTGATAATCAGTCTAGAACTAGTTGCTGGTTACCCAATTATCGCAGAATGCCATAACAATTGTTTCTGAATATTGTATACTTTATTGGAAACACACAAAAGCATTGATATCGCGTGAAGTTTTTGTCAAAAATATAACGTTTCCATTAATCTTCATATGACATGTGATTACTTCACATTTTCCCATTCAACGCAGGACATTGCGCTCTTTTCCTATTCCCACGAGCATCCGTAATGCAAGAAAAGTTTTCGCGATGAATGGGAGCTCGAAACCCCATATTGGCCGAGCGATTGGTGAAATTTTCAACTTTTTGACGTTTTCTACCAATCATCGAGGTCCTGTGCTGAAATCCGCTCAATTCTCCGCCCGATTTTGGAACTTTCCGTTTTCGTTCGCCAAAACTTAACTATTTCAACATTTTTCCGAATGAAATTACGTCGAATAACGGCGAAATCCTTCGAAGATGAACTTGCATGTATTCCCCCGCATGACCTTGAAATATTTGAAACTCCGTCCTTACCTAACCTTGTAAAAGGCAAACTGATGTAACATCTCATTTTTTGGACTGAATCCGTGGAACAGACGAACTACTTTCTTTCATTATGTGTGAATCGAACGTTATAAATTTTGACTATTTTCCCTTTGATTACGTCTTTTTTTTCAACAAATTTCATGATTGTCTTGTTATATATCCACTTGTTGCTTTGTACCGCATGCATTTATCTTTCATGATCGCGTATATCCGAGCGTGTTTCTCACAAATGCGTTGAGAAATATATATTATTATTATTACTGTTCTGTGCTTCACAACCATTTCGAACGTTTGCCTGTAAACACTGGGGACACTTTTGTTATGGGTGTGAACAATCGGTATCATGACTAATGAGACCGAGCACTTGGAATTGCATTAATCAGAAGTCGGACTTCAGCTCAGCAACGTATGCAGCGTGAGCTGGAATCATTCAAGACCATGTCGTTATCCAACAAAAGCGTCGACAATATAGCTCACATGGAACCATTAAAGATCCTAGAAGGTATGAGCATCTATTTCGTGTTGTATCATGTACACATGAAATAAATATCGGATAATATGATGCTTACCACATGAAATATGTTGCTTTTCATTTGCCAGAATTAATGGTTTTTTCCTTCACAACTGAACCAACTTTTGCACTTGTCATCCACCGTTTTACTGTGCTCCGTTCCTTCTTATTTTTGGCCCCTTAGTGCTAAAGCTGGCAATAATAAGGAAAGATCTACTAAATATAAAAAACCTCACCGGAGTTTGCTCAAGTGCAAAAATGTTGCTTTGCAACTGATTTTATCATTATTCCCAGGTGCCATATATACGGAAGTCTTCCGCTAATTCACTTAGCATGAGTTCGAATGTTCATAAAATGCAACGCGGAACACGGGGTGCATGCGCACATAAATATCTGCAAATGAAGTAAAAAGGACACTTACTGTATGAAACATTATTCTTTATTGCAAACGGATATATATACTGAGGGAAACGCTTAAATTAAGATATCTTCAAATGATGATCTTCTGCCTTCCACAACTGACTTAAACTACCAGTTGTTACTCGGGTGACAGCCAGCCTGGGGGGGGCTTACCTTTGCGATCAACGTAAACACCCTTCTGAGTACAGCAATCGTAGTGTGTTTAACCAATGTGGTCCGCTGTTTGTTTAGCGAATAAGCTCACAGGTAAACCATAGGCGGCACTTATATTACCTAACTTCTGCTTCGGTCCCGTCAGCACAAACGTCCGGTCGTCTAGTAATAAACCGGACGGTTCAAGACCCCCTATAATCGGAGTCTTTCTATTCCATTTGGCTAACTGTGAACTATTGAGTAGTTCATTTAAATGTTAGTCAGCTTAGTTTATCACGAAATTAAAAAACGCGCAGTAGCAAGAACGTCCTAAAAAAAACAAAATGCACGCAGACCAATGTATAAGTGAAGGCTCAGCTGATTACGTCCATTCCGCTGACATGTCGATAGCAGCCGAGCTGAACTAAAGCGACGACTCACCGACAACTGCAGGCTTTTGTCTATGGAGCCATCGATTGTCCCTCCGGAGTTGTGAAAACATCTAAACGACATCAACATGAATATCGATGGGGTCACTATACTCTGCTCCGTCTTGCAAATTCGGCTTACAAACAGGTGGTGCGATAACTGAACATTATCGGGTAGCAACAAGGCGTAGACATCAAAATAGAATCAACCACAGAGTACAATCCTGGAGACCGTTTTCGACACAATTCTCTGGTGCTTCGACCACTGACTCCATACCAAGGGCTGCGAATGCACGTCACCATATTACGACATATACGGGATGAAAGGCAACCGATTCCGGAATGGGCTTGTCACAATTTCTGCAGCCGAAGGGCATTTGTATACAACCATCGTCACTGCGCCGCTTGCGGTTTCACCTTCACATCATGGACCTATTGTAACCGAAAGGAATGAAGTCAGTTGGTGTGTTGGTGATGGCCGTTGTAATTTAGCCGGCCGAAGCCGTCTATCCAGAAGATAATTAAGCGCGGAAGAAAAACCATAGTCTTTCAGATGCAGAGAATCAGAGCTCATGGTAAGATCAAAACTAAGGAGAAAGATACGGAAAATATAGATCGAGAAGAGTTCCAACATAGGTAAATGTGGTAGTAAATTCTATACAGGACCGATAAAAAACACGGAACTGAAGTTTACTCGCTAGACCACGGGTGTTTCCGGATGACACGAATAAAAGCAGAATATTTATGTAATCGCATTTACTCACTTGCACCCAGCATACGCGACGTCTCTTCGCTGACGGTTCGCCTTGAACATAATGACGACCTGCCAATTAAGACGAGCAACGTATTCGTGGCCTATTTGCATCAGCTCACATGTTTATCCTATAACATTCTGTGGCTTCCATACTCATTTTCCTTGCCCTGACTTTATATTAAAACCGCGTAGCTACCGATCATTCAGCTTTGAAAATCCGTCCTTATCGTATTATTTCAGGTAGTACAGTCCAAGACTGTGTCCAACCGTAATATTGAATCCGTATTAAAACGATAAAGACACTTGGACAGCCACCTGGTATCGCAGTCTGTGTTCGCCAAAAATTTGCTGACGTAATTTAAACAACTCCGGAACCTGTTTATCACTCAGCCGACTAGCACGTCCAAGTCAACAAAGCTTCCTGCGTATTGAAATGGCTTCACTCTTGTCCATATTCTCACGGAGCAACTTTTTCGTGTTCAAACTCATCTCTAAACGCATAATATTCAAGGCGGGTTTAAAAAGTATCACGTACTCCGTCGATGAACTGTTCAGGTTTCACTGGCGTACAGCACAGCGGACAACTCTATTACGTGGTGGATAAACAACTTGGCAGTTTTTCTTCCGGATTCATTGATCTAGACATCCAATGTCGCGCTGGTCTCAGTCACTCAAACTCGTAATCCGCGACGGACTTACATATTTATTAAAAGATTGTTACCTAAGTAGTAGCATTCTGCACGGCTATCTACGGAGTTTTCCCTGATGAAAAGCTGAAATAAAGAACGTTTCTTAAACGTATTGCCTTTCAAACCAAACTTGGCTACTGCGATCGCAGAAGAAGTCGTTGTCTGTTGTAGTTTATTCCCACGATGCTCAAGTGGTGCAATGTCATCCGCTGATAGCGAAAGTCGAAGGGTTGGGCTGCGCGTTGGATCTGAAAGACCGAATTGTCGAATATTCTGGGGAAGACCATCTGGATACATTCAGTTTGACCGCCCTCTTCCGAGCGATATGTAACGAGTTTCAGTTCTGTAGACAAGTATATGCAAAATGTTTCACGCAACTTTAAACATTCAACTTCCGAGAGGTCAATCCACACAACTACACCTTTACTTTCATGCCACCATTCATCATTTCAATTAACTTGACGATCTTACCTGAGGACACACGCACCTCTGTGATTAGAACCTCCAGAATAGGCCCTAGAAACACGGTGTGGCAAACAAGCTATTTTTGGGTTTTTCATCACCAGGCCAAGTGCATAAAGTTTATATGAAACAGTTTTGCGAAGACAAAACGAACACAAGTATCAAGCTGAAACTAGCTGAATTACGTCGTGGAGACAACGTTTAGATACAACTACGTCACACTCGTGACGCAACTGCAATCGTGTTAGTTTGACCTACCATGGTGTGGTTAGTGCCTCACGGCAACCACAAGACCTGGACAAAGTGCTTCTGTACTTGTAAGGGTAGACCATTCAATCATGTTCCGATCGCTTCATTTGTGGCAAAGGTTTGACTTTGAATGTGATGCTTGTTTTGCTCGTTTCGCCCTGACAAAACTGTTCCGTATTGCTGTGTTCACGAACGACAGAAAATGCCACTGGTAACCCAGTAAGCATGTGGTCGATTGGGCCAAGTTAACTAAGAGTAGGTCATGCATCGGCCTGTCGCTTCTGCTCCACTGACCATGAATGCTAGTCGTAGACCGTGAGTTTATGAGCTGTCGTGTTCGGGAAAATTATTTTCCTGAAAACAATCGTTTCAATAGCTTGGTATCTGGTGCAGAAATTGAAGCCGTCGAAATCTGCGTCACGGACTCATATGCCTTTGTTTCAAATGACCATTAATTAAAAACCATCTTGTCCTAATTGTGTTTTGCAAACCGTTATGGCTGCTGTAAGTCTTACCGGAGATACGATGAGAACAATCAACACAGTGCTCACTGAGTTTATCTCGTCACCGTATACCAAGAAGCTTTAAAGCAATTCTCACCTACTGCCTCCTGCACCTTCGAATGTCGTTGATCAATGGCTGATATCCGAAGAGGAGGTTGACCGAACTTCAAGTGATGACTGACTGTGCCGACACATTCGGTAGTTTCCGATATATTTCGTATGGTTGAAGTAACTGGACTGTTTCTGTCGGTAACTTAAGCCTTCTTCAAATGTGCAATCCGGATGATAAGGAACTGTTTACGGGGAGTTTATCACAATCACTGAAGTTGGAAACATCCGCCGCAAGTTAAAGCCTGCGTTGTCAAGTGAGTTTGTTACGTAATATTGGTCACGAAACGTTAGAGAACCTTGATAAGGTGCTGTCGGTAATTAGTGCGATCGGTGTAGTGCGAACTATAAGGGATGAAGGCAAAAGACATACGCACACCTGCTTTGTCCAGCGAACGCACATTGAACTATTCCGACGTTTCCCACATGTGGCGATTATGGGTGCCACTCACGGGACAAACAAAAATTGTATATTTCGTCATACATTGAAAGTTGGAATTTATATCAGTTCTCGCGACAGTCGGTATGTGACACTGCCAACCCGTGATGTACGGGTACGTTCGTAGTGAAAAGTATGTTTCACTACGTAGACTTTTCGAAATTTTTCGGGAAATGATGGGCAATCACATTGCGGTGAAAACATTTGTTATGGATAAGATGGCTGCGCAAATTAGGGAGCCCATGTGATGTTTGTCTGCGACATCCTATTGTGTTACTTCCATGTACGTGATGCTGTATGTAAGCGTGTAAGTGGGCAAAATTCGTCCGTCATATTGGTTAAAAGACAAACTCTTTTCGCAGTCATTTTCTCTTCCACCGAATGGCTACGGCAGACAACGAGGAAGAGTAAGTTGCACTGTTACACAGTTTACCGCAAGTCCAAACGTGATTTGCATATCATCGACCGAACGGATAGAAAGTTTCTGAATTATTCGTTGTGTACATCGAGCAGAAGTGGGCCATCCATGCGCAAGGCGATGTTGCCCACTTTGACAATCGCAAGAATAATAGGCTGGAAAACGCAAACGGAATGTTGGAGAAGAGGACACACCCAAGAGACTTCCTAGCCGTCACCATTCAGAAAATATGGATTCACAGTGAGTAGCTGCTTCGAGAGCACGAAATACAAACGACTTATAGGTGCGATCGTCGTGAGGTTGTGGATGCCGTCTGGTACGTGAAGAACATTCTTCACAGAATGACGACGTTTGCAAGTCATCTTATCCAAAAATATCTGAAAGGACGGACTCCACGACTCCCTTCCGAAATAATATCCGTGTGCAAGATAAGCGGTTCTCTACAAATCACCTTGAAGGTTGTGGCTTCGTGTTCAACAAGATGGTGACGCTTTCGTCGTGGATAGCGTTCAGCGCACATGTGAATGCGCATTTTACCGTGCAATGTGGCTGCTATGGATACACATTCTGTCGGTGGTTCGAAAACATTTCTACCCCAATGGTAAGGACTTCCGTAGTTTTCATTTCCCTTTACGAAGGTCACTCCCCCATTCATGAGCGGTGGTCGGCAGAATAAAACTTGCCAATTTGGCGGTTG
>JTDE01006555.1:0-10010 GCA_014338405.1 Paragonimus skrjabini miyazakii
AACACTTGTGGTCACTTTCCTGTGAGTCAAATCCTTTTGATTACCATAACTTGTTGGAACTTTGTAACTATTTTGTCCCATTCATTCATCTTGTTATCATCGATAGCCTAGTGAGGTACGCTCGCATTTACCTAGTCTATTCAGTAACTAGTCCTGACCACTATACACTAATGCAGAGGTCAATCTGCAAGCTGGCCAAAAATCCGAAAGATTGCGACCGTTTTATAATTTTTTGATCACTGTTCCTTACCTACCATTTTAAAGCAAGAACGCTCTGATGAGGAAGTATCGTGATAATAAATGTTAACAGTTGTATTTCGCAATTTTTTCATACGTTTTGCATACATTATTTCACTAACTCCCCATGTGTTTTTGTTGGAACGCACGTCTTATTTTTTAACTTTACTGGTCTCCACAACGATACACACGAGTTTCCCCACACCCGTTCACTCCTGTCATTGTTTAGTGGACTGCATGATGAAATACTGTAGTTTGGCAAATATATCGCGACCTTCCAATGCTTAAAGTTTTATTTTCTATGCTGCGCAAAACTATTTATCACATGTCGTCTGTTTCTACCCTTTGGTTCCACCCTCCTTTTGCATGTAATGATACTGACAACAATATACATTTATTAACGCATTTGTGAGAAACGCGCTCGGATGTGCGTGATTACGACAAACAGTTACATGCGGTACAAAGCAACAAATGGATATATGAAAAGACAAACATGAAATCTGTCGACAAAAGAAAGCGTCATCAGAGGGAAAAGTGTCACAGTTTACAACGTTTGATGTACGCACCAGGAAAGAAGATAATTCGCATGTCCTACGGACTCAGTACAAAAAGTGAAATTTTGCATTAATTTACTTCATACAAGGTTAGGTGAGGGACAACGTTTCAAATGTTTAAAGGCCACGCCGGGAAATACGTGCAATTGCATCTTTGAAGCATTTCGCACTCATCTGACGTAATTTGTCAGAAAAATATTGAAATGATTCAGTTTGGGCCAGGAAGAAAGGAAAGTTCTAAAATCATGATAAAATTGAAAAGACTCCAGCGCAGGACATTCTCGATTGTTCAAAAACGTCAAAAAGTTGACAAACTCGCGAATCGCTTGGTCAGCACGGGGTTTCGAGCGTCCATTAATTGCGAACACTTCTGGCATAGCAGATGCTCGTGGGACAAAGAAAAAGAACGTAATCTCATGTGGTAAATAGGAAAATAAGGAGTGATCACATTTAATATGAAGTACAGTATACCTATTATTTTTTCTTGACACCAACTTCACGCGATATTAATATTTTTGCGTTTCTTCAATGAAGTATATTGTACGGGCTAGAAGTAGCTATGGTATTCCGCGATTATCGGGTAAAAAGCAGCTGCATCTAGAATGATTATGAGCTGATAATCAAAGCTCCGTACGAAGTTTTGACGTCAGTTTTTTATAGCGTCAATGCTTAAGCCAGAATTTATATTCCATAGCACACAAGGTACTATTGGTTACCGAGGAGGGTTTCTAGTCAGAGGGACAGTACAAGGTGTAAACTGAGGTTTCATCGGGTTCATTGTGATGCTTTGTCGTCATTTTGTTTTATAGGGTCAATATTTAGCTATAATCTGTTTCATAGTACACAACAGTTACTAATTGTTAATGGGGGGTTGAAGCGGGGGAGACAGCGCACGATGTGAATTGGGGTTATAATTGAATCATTCAAGGTAAACAAGGAAGTATTTTTCCACAGTTTTCTGTAGAGAGTTTTTGCATGTAAGCCAAGTAAACTGTCAATACTGGCTACCATTAATTATAGCCTGATGGACTATGAGGGTGAGCAAGCTATAACGAATGGGCATTTATATTATGTGGGAAAAGTGTATATGTGAGATATAGTCCTGTTTTTTCTTTTTGTTCTAAGTATGACTCTATATGAGTTTATTCTACCAAATTTACTGTAAGCTACAATGTTATATTTTCCAACATCATGAGCAATGCGTGTACGGTGACACACATTAATAAAATGATGCGATTTGATGAGTACGCAACGGATCAAATTCTAGATGGGGTGTCAGTAAACGGTGGACACGCAGTAAACAGAGTCAGGCGAGCTGTTTTGGGTGGGAGCCTGATAATAGGGACTGGTATATACGTTTTATGTTGCTGACGGCTGAATATTCTCCGGACTACATTCAAAAAGGTCGTCAGAAGATGCACAAGGTTTGAAGATAGACATTATGTTTGATAATGTAAGGAATCTGTCCAGGCTCTTTTTAAAACGCTGAATGTTGTTGCTACCTCTGATTTCATTCGGAAGTTCATTTCGGGTATAGGAATGTTATATAACAAAGAAGTTGGCTCGTATCTTTTCCCGAGCAAACAGGGTTGGCAAAGTAGAACCGTTATTTCTTAAACCATATGGGGAGCTGTGTTAGAAGTGAACGGCGAATGCCGTAGTGATGGCATCCGAGTGTATCCGTTTATACGGAAGAGGAAAAGTCAGCTTTAGTCATCGTAACCAGAGTGGATCAATACCAAGTGTTTGAATACGTTCACTATAGATGAGTGTGGATGAATATCCTGATGAGCTTTTTTAAATTATCGTTGAAGATTTTCTGACACAAGCTTACCCGGTTTGCGTAGGTGGCAGTAAATGAAGGTGCAGTACTCAAGTGAAGGTCGAGCACACATTTTGTAAACAGCCAGCTTGGCATCCGGTGGACCGAATGTCTTTTTAATACCGGTGATTGTCCTATTAGTTTCTCTACGTGAAAGTGTACTTGTTCAGAGAAGTTGAAGGAGTTTGAATACCATATTCCTGTATCTCGAACGGATGTGGCGGTGTCATTATGGTGGCCATCTAGTTAGAAAGACCCATTGAGTATTTGACAACCATAACTAATAATCTTCGATTTGTTTGCTGGGAACGTCATGAGCCATGTTTTGCACCACGACTCCGATGCTTCTAGATCCTGTCGTATAATTTGTGGACACAGGACGAGGGTGCTGGGGTGACGGAATGTGTAAACAATTTTGATATCATCAGCAAACAGAAAGGGTTTCCCATGTTTACTAATATAACACACGTCATTCATATACATGATAAAGAGCAGTGGTCCCGGAACGCTTCCGTGGATTACCCCACTGATCACTGGTTTTGGTGCTGATCAGTGCTTTCCCTTTTTGACGGTTTGGGTGCGGCTTTCTTAATATGACGAAATCCAACTGTACAATGGGTCTTGTATGACAAGGGATGCTATTTTGATTAACAGGCGCATATGGGGCACACGATCAAACCTCTTTTGCATTTCTAGGAGTATGATGATGACCGCATTTCCTGCGTCAGCAGACATCGATATATGGTTTAAGAATTCCAGTTGAAATGTCATGCATGAGCGCTTACTAAGGGAACCGTGCTGCTAAAAGTGTATGAGGTTATGTGACCTTAAGAATTCAACAATGGGCGCTTTTATTATCCTCTCAAACATTCTTGAGCAGATTGGTGTATGGTTTATTGGACGATAGTCACTAACTTCGTGCCTTGGACCACTTTTTAGCGAAGCATTATGATCGACTTTTTCCACTGGGGGGAAGGTGCCAGTTAAAAGTAATAGTGTGAACAAATTTAGTGAAAGGATGGGTACATCTTCCCTCACTTGCTTAATAGCAAGTAGTGGGATACCATCAGGTCAAGGATGGATTGTGGGTTTAATAGCAGCAAATTGGGAGTGGATGCATTTAATATCAGTCGAAACATTGCACAGAACTTTCGTTGTTTCCAATAGAGTTACGGATGATACTGCGTTCTCCACACTAAGTGCAGCAGCAAAATGTGGGTTAAAGAGTTCACAGATTTTAAAAGGGTCATCGACAACCGCTTTATCTTTGAGAGTTATAACTTTTTTAAGGGCCTCTCATGGAATTTCTCAGTCACATCAGTTGCATTAGTTTCATGCCTCTTTGCTCACTGCCAAGCGCAGGCTCTTCTTCATTTACATAACGCAGTTGCGTTCTGTGTTCTGTGTATTCAAACACATTACCCTTTTGCATTACCAGGGAGAAATCCAATGTTCTTCTGTACATCGATTTAAGCGATATAAGTTTTTCACTCTTATTTGCCATGAGGATTCTACCTTGAACATAAGAATCAACGCGCTTTGATTTTATGGGGGCCATAATATCGATACAAAAAGTGAATTGTTTGATAAATTCCACGGTTGCTACTTTTGGGTTCGATGTAAGAAAGAACCCATTCCACTATAAGAATCTTGATAGGGGGAAGAAGGTACTCCAATCGAGGTATTTTATCAGACGGTTGTCAGTTTGCTAACGTTTTTGGAGCCAAACTGACATATGACGATATTGTGGTAATTTCCTGGATATTGTTCCAGAACGGATATCTCCAGAGACGAGATACCTGTAGCGAATATGAGATCCAAAATATGTTTCTGTCTGGTGGGCGCTAAGACATGTTGGTTCCATCTACTCAGTTGATTACATGAAAGAAAATCGACTTGCTTTGCAGGAGCTGTGAATGAGGTCCAAGAGGTACCTGACATGTCAAGGTCACTACATATTAGTTTGTGTTCGCAAGGGTTGTTTGATACTTGACTTATTGCCCATACAAGGTCAGTCAGGTCACTGCTGGTAGCATTAGGCGGTCGATAAATGCAATCGATAGGTAGGCCACGAGAACATATAGACACCATTAACCACAGCGAGTCCTCGATTTTATTAAGACTAGACCCGTCAAATGTAATTACAGAGAATTGCTCTTTTAGATAAATGATGCGTTCACCGCCTCGTCACGTTAGACGATTCAAACAAAATATATTATATCCCATGAGGCCTTTTTGCGTGTCCGAATTATCAGGGGAGCGCCATGTTTCAATGACGAGAAGGATATGGGGATTAGACAAAAAGACGAAAGATCTAAAGATGTGCGTCTTACTTACCAATGACCTTACGTTTACGGGTAATAAATTGATGGAATTCTTTTTGTGAAGCGCAACATTTAGGCTGCTAATGAATTACATGACAGATGGGGAAGTGGGTTGGGAAATATCATATGAAAAGGTCCGGTCCAGGGGATGTACCAATTTTCCGCTCATGTTTGAGTGAATGTCGCAAAGACTTGACTCCACGACAGCAAGTGCTGGGAGAGTTTCATTAAGGTGCAATAACTAAGTAGGCCATTGGGGGGCCGGGTGGTAGCAGATGGAGTGTCGAAGGGTGCATTAAAGAAGGACTGGGTTGGCGGACATTTGTTTGGGTTATATAATCAGGTGATGACGTACTTGACAGGGTATATACGTTGAGAATTTGGTTATAACTAGCATTCATGATTTGGATAGAAGGACGAGGTGTTGTGGAGCTGTTGGGTAAAGCATGGAAAGTGTAAGACCTATTACAGTTGTGGATTGCGTAAAAGCATTAGAGGACTAACTGTTCGCATTCATCTGCGAAGCAATGGCTCTAATAATAAGATTCGTAGAACTAGAGTCGTACCGTTTATGAAGTACCGTCGGTTTACCCTTGTGTTGCAAATTTAGAACATTGTTTTCTAATGAGCACAGTACTGGTCTTACTGCTTGTTTGGAGATCAGTTCAGGCGTTTGATTTCCGCCACTGGTATGTGTAGTTACTTCAGAGAATGGAATGAAGTGCCCATAGTAAGAAGGAGATAGATTTGCTTGCCCAAACTCGTCTTTGTTCTCAAAATTTAGGATACCGCCTCCAACAATTCAGAGAACTTTGGTCGCCTTTGGCTCAGGGACCCTTCCAGTCAGCACATAAGATGACGGAGGGATTCGTCGATGACTAGGGGGGATATCTTTAGCGCTAACCATGAGTTTTACTGAAGAACTTGACCGCGCCTAGCGTCAACAGAGTTGGACGTGGTTTGTTTTTCGGTATCTTCCTGGACGGACTTTGTAACGGTATTCCCAGTTAAAATTGGCTGCACTAGGGAAGTCGTGGAGCAGTCGAGATCAAAAGTCAAGAAAAGCAGGTTGCTGTTTTTGCTACTTGAGTTTTTTGTCACTTGGGAAATATTGCAAACCAATATTTCCCTTTGGAGTGGTGTCTTGTCACCAAACACTTCTATCGACTTAAAACTCGTGGCACGCATAATTTGACCTTGCTTTTTGACGAATTCATTTGCCACAATTTCGTTTGTGAACTGCTGTACCTGGGGACAGCATTTTTGCTGCACTTCCTCGCGAAGTCTAAGACAATGACACTCCTCGTCTTTCATTCTACGAGCCTTTAATGAGACTGTTTTTATGGTCAGCAAAGGTATTCTGTCAGGCACGTCGAACGCAACTACTTTACTTGCACAGCTTAGCCGTTTGTGCAGCTTAGTAGCTATTGTGTCAACAAACGTTTCAGCAGCTAAGAGACCTTTATGGCCAGAAGTAGTCGTCTCTGGATTGGTGTTATTTGGGGCAATTAAAATGCAAACTAGCGGACTCGGCTGGTGCAAAATGTTGGTAAGCTCATCATACTTACTGTGTAGTCTCGCCATTTCAGTCACTAGGTCCGTTATTTTTAACTTGATTTGCAAATACATCGGTAATATGAACTGTACACAACGTGATGTTATTCGTTTCGTTTAAAGAGTTGAAATTCGCCTTGCGAAATTACCGCCCCAGCAGCACGACCGTTTACTTAGTGTTTACTGACCAACTATCGAGTGACTAATGACTGCTTAACAAGTGACTAATGAGTGCGGTAAGTGAACACCTTTCAGTCACTCAATAAACGGTCGAAAAAAAACTTTTTCAGGGCCATTATTTCTTTACGGACGTTTGTTCGCTTATTTTCTGAAGACCCTGACTAAGCAGTATGTTTTAATTTCAAGCTAGTTCCCAATGAACTTACGCCCTCGCGCAGCGGTGTCAATATATCGGTTAAATTTTAAAACAAACGGTTTTGAGCAACAAACGTAATGGAACAACATGAAGTGCACATCATTTATAAAGACGCAATTGTCAAGTGATTGTTATTTCGACAGCGTACTTGATCACTTCGTTCACTGCGTTCTGTATCCATTGACATTTCCTTGACATTCCGAATCCATTTGAAAGTGTAATATTTCAGTTAATACTGGAAGTACGACGGTACACCACTTCAATGAAATCAACGAGAATACGACATTGATCAAATCAATCAAGCATTTGTGAGTCTGGGATAGCTGGGTGACCATCAAAATACAAGGTGAATTTGTGCATACTTCGACCATTAACCCAAGTTCTCAGATTGCAAATGAAATTGGAATATCTCAGTTAATATTGAAAATAAGACAATATACCAACCCAGTGAAATTGACAAGAATACTACGCTGATCCTATCAATCAAACGCTTGTGAGTCTGTGCTGAATGAGTGATCATCAAAATGCTGTCCGTTTACATGCGGGTTAATATTAGACAGAATGGGACTTCTAGAATTTCCTGCTACTGTTACCGTGAACATTTTCAGAGTAAATGGTGAAAATAATGACAAAATCACTCAATCATTCACTCTGAACATACATTCGTTGATAGAACGAAAAACTCACCATCCGTAGTTTGCCACACATAACGCCTGCAAACCCCATAGTGCAAACGGCCGATTGTTTCGAAGCCGCGCCCCCGAAATAATGTTCATATCGAGTGACTAAACAAAAATAAGCTGTCTACAATTGCAATCTCAGCTTAATAGCTCATGAGTTGTCAACACGTAAGCCAAGTCCTCATTATTTTTCTCGTGCGTAATCTTACAATCGCTGAAGCCGAAATTGCTTCATCAGTGAAATTGTTGAGTGGCTGACGTTAGACACGCAGTAGATGGTCGACCGACAAAGTGTGTTACTAGGGCGCTCTAGCGACAGATTTTGGCTACTCAGCGATAGCAGCAGAGCAGCATATGTTGAACGTGGTGTCTGGGGATTTTACGCCTCTCTCCGTTGTCACCATGCTTTTTTGTAAGCACCTGATCGTTTTGCGACTGACGATTTCTGAAGACTAGCTGACTTATTGGGCATTTTTGTAAAAGATTCTTTTTGTCAACAAATTATGATCAAAACTTTTCAAAGTAATTAACAACAACAGAATGGAGCAAATAACATGCTAATTTGAGCGGCTATATAACATTGGTGGAATATACATTCACGCAATAATAGCCCGCCTTTTCGAATCAAGCGCATGTAGCGACCCGCTTAAATCAACGGACCTCAACCCGTCAGCAGGTCGTTCAAATTTATCCGTACATCTCTGACTTCCATCTGTACAAATACGTTTTGCATATTTGTAACTATGAATCTTTGTGCGGAAATATCATTAAACATTTTTTCGTGGACTTTGCGGTGCACAGATCCCGTTTTGTGTGGCCAATGCATTGATTTCACAGAAGACAAAAGAATGTTCACTTCAAAACACCCTTGATGGTTTGCTGGTTGGTGTTGGCAAGCCAATGTTCTTGTTGCAGCGCGGTTTTGTGAAGAACCTTGTTCCGTCGTTTATATTGCCATCCATGTTGTATTGAGTACCACGGTCGCATGAACGGCACGCAGCTTGTGCTGACTGCCTCCGATATGGTATTCATAACTGAACTTTAGGCAGTCTCAATCGACTTCTGACAAAAGCGGTGAAATTGGAGGGAATTACTTTCTGGTGGAAGCTTTTTTAACAGGTGGTGATATTGGGTCAGCCGCAGACAATGTGAGCGACCAAACATCAAAAAAGGTTTTAATACGGACATAGGACTCGTAGATATCACTGGCTTGCCTGCAGTATGATGTATAACAAAGTGTCTACACTTGCTGTTGCATACTGTATCTGGGTCGCCCGAAATGTTCTCAAGATATGTGCTGTTCACTTTCTCAGATAACACATGACTGTGCGGCACTCACTTGAAAAATCACATATCGCTGGTTTACTCGCCCGTCGACAGTCGGTTTCTTACATCCTAGGCTAACTGTCCGTGTCAGTAATGTTAACAGCGCGACACCACTTATGGATTCCACCAAATAGATACACAGTCTTCATCCCCAGCGGACCTCTTGTATACCACGTCCGGTTAGTCCGTCCTTAGAAGAATCGGCTCGGTGCATCGTGCAAATCATTGGTGGACCCTTCAGAATACATTTTTCACTTACCGTTTGGAACCGCTTCTGAAAATGAATACCGCATTTTTCTCTGACGGCTTTACGTCAGACGAACAACATTCTGTGCAACAATAATTATGGCTAAATGCGTTTTTGGTCGACCCGCACTGAAATTCTAAGGACATTGGCCTGAACAGTGTGGTGCTCGACCGCCGATCAATAAAGTAGGGGCATTTGGTGATTTTCCCATGTTTTGCAATATTTGCCACCACCCAGTGACCTAACAAGACGGCTATCTGCTATAGTCGTTCTTCCCCGCAACGTACTAGGTCCATGCAATCCTCAAATGATTTACTCCATGACTGTGTCAACTTGAAACGATGCAGTGAACAAAATCCAAGTGTAAAAAATATATGTCGACAATAGTAGTTGTTCCACCCAATTGACTCATGCTATAAGCAAAATTCAGATTGAATACATCCGGAAGGTGATCCGTAACTTGTGCTTTAAAAGATCAAGTCACACGATACTTATCAACTTCAAATTCTGTTGAATTACGTTTTGATCAGTTTACCTTTTAGCACTGTGGCAGCTAATTGGCACTCTAAAAACTCGGTAGAGACGAGCAGAACTGTATACCTTCCAGTAATCGGCAGGCAGCTTGAGAAGATCTGTTTCTATAGGGCATTTCTGTATAAACGTGAGTCAACCTAAACCAACCATTAAAAATGCGGGAAACTATACGAAACCACCTTCTGAGGATTGCCTTGATATAGTTGAATATACTTCTTATATTTACGCCTACCCGGAGTGGCAAGAGATAGAAAAAACCAGCTGTAAACTTCTAGCACAACCATTTTTAGGGATAGTTTAGCGAGCTGGAGATTTCACTTGCCAACCTGCGGCATGATGTGTAAAGTAGTTCCAAA
>JTDE01006556.1:0-13204 GCA_014338405.1 Paragonimus skrjabini miyazakii
AAAGATAGGTAACTGCCTCAATCTGTCTACCCCTAATTTCCTGTCGCATATAACTTGCATAGTTTAAGTGTGCTATTGATGAGAGTAAACGAAATGGAACCATACTGCAACATGTCTCCTTTCCATACCGATGACGTTCTAGAGGGAACCCAGTGTTTCAGGTTTCTAAATCAATCCTGAAGCCATATGATAGCCTAGCAAGCACATGACAAGATCACATATATACTATGGAAATCATTTTGTCAGAACGAGAGTTACGTTTCCACTGAATCGGCCAACACAATATTCTGACCTATTGTTGCAAATTCATCTACAGCGCGTTCCATCTGACTGTCATAATTTCCTTTGCATGTGTTGGCTAGGTGTTGAGCACCGTCTTGCAGTGATTGCAACCAGGTCTGTCGATCAAAAGTTGATCGAAAACCGATTAGTCTTATGCAAACCGATCGTAAAATCAATAACGTCAACCTAGGACTGTTGGTGGAGCTGCAGTCTATTATTGTTCATTGACTTGAAAATTGAAATGCAGACGATTCAAAACTATTACCCAGTAGAAGTTTTCAATGGTAGCGCTCATTTGGTGATCCACAGACGTAAATTATTGGTAAGACAGAGAGATTTACTTCCTACTGAATGTCTTATAAGAATTTAAAAGGGTGCAACACGTTTTTGTTAACATCCTTTCTATGGCTCGTGGATCACCAGAGGACTAAGTAGATCGCAATGGATAAGCTTAATAGAGTCGTTAAACAGAAAATGGCCAATTCATTTATATTAGTAGACTGTGAAAGGAAAAAGTAACTATGTGCCATGAGCAGACGTTTTGTAAACATGAACAATTACATCATCACACACATCTGCATGCACAGTTTAAAATAATCGCAATTAAGAACGCTTAGCAGCAGTGTTGTTAATGATACTTGGGGAAATGTTCCTTCAATAATAACACGAACCGACAGTATGTACAAAATTTTAACTGCATTGATCCGGCTCACGTATTCGTGATAGAAATATATAATTACATCGTCGCAGGTGGATTCAAAAACTTGCATAGATGTAGAAGGTATTACTTGACCATTGGGTTCTAGAGTGTGACGGCGTTGGTGTTTTTCTCATTACTGTTTATTGGTCATCTGCTAGTAATATTTTAAACATTCACCTTGGCAAACGAAGTACTTTTCTGGTCACTACACTGTCAGATACACCAATACTGGTAAATGATGGCTTTTCGAACCCCTGTGCATATTCATTCATTTATTTTGAAAACTTTGCCACGGTTTTGAGACAGTTGGTTGACTAACATCTACTGACTACATATAGACATCCTGAGGTACACGGACTTACTGTGAGCAATTTATATTTTGACGTAGCAACAAACTTCCATACCCAAGTATTTTATTGCAAGCTGGGTGTCCTTCAGTAATCCGCGTAATACTGATTTGTTAGTCGGTTTATGTACAACTTACTAATCACTTATGGAAATATAGCTTTTTAAATAACACTAGAAGAAACAGTAACATGTGGAGGTTTGTGAAAACTTGTGCAAAAGGGGAAGTACGAAAGTTCGAACGATGAGAATTGCCACAGTTGTTACAATTGGGTTTCTAGTAAAACTGATGAGGTGATGATTGTGCTAAACATTAAATCGTTCATTGTTTGTTTTTACTTAGATGCTCTTACAGTTTCGTTACAGTCAGTGAAGTATCTATTTCAGGTTCATTGGCATCAATGAATAAATCGTTAACATATTTTCGGATTTATCCTTGTCCATCAAATTAGTCCACTTTTGTTCTGTTGTTTAACAGAAGTAACGACAGACTCATTAGGTCGGTTAACTTTGGTTGTGCACTAAATAGCCCGCGGTAATTCCTACTCAATTAAATTGCTTTTGAGACAGGCACCATGTGAAAATTTTCAATTCGAACTTTCGCATTCGGAAACGTCTAGCTTGGAAAATGTTGAGACCCGTTCGGTTTATTTGTATTTCAACAGTCTGACGACTAATACTTTGAATCAGTTGTAAGAGTATCGTCTTGTCTAAACCTTAGTCGAAAATACTACTGATCACTTTACCCAGTCACAGTGAGATGCTAGACTACTCAGCGTCATTCATAGCGACGATCACCGGTTTTTATTCGCAATTTCATTCAAAAACATTACTTATGGATAGATACCTGGAGTTGCCGGATGGTGTTGTTTATCCTTGTAAGGCTTGAGCAATTAGATTAATAGTTAAGGAAATCTCTGCTGAAAACGTATTGTAGGGATTTTGGGTTTCATAGAATGGGGCGTAAACACTCAGCTCCAGCTATAAAAAGCATGCGTACAGTGGCTTCTCTCGCAGTTTTCTGGATTGCATTGTCATGTCTTGAAACAGATACATACAGGCCATATCATTCAATAATTTGACTTGTGCAGATATAAACGTTAGCGCAGACATCGTTGGGCTAATCAGTTAAGTAGCCGACGTTCCACTGTCATAAAAGGCTTATACTGTCTCACTGTTTCATTACTAGTCTGGTCGCATCCCTGGTTACTCACATATGCGTTGACTTTGTAATGAGAGAGACAATTCGGTAAGTCTTCTTAAAATTTGCTTTGGGAAGCAGTGCTTTAAACAGGTTATAGCAAAATACAGAGAGCAGGTAAACAAGGCAACAATAGTGGCTGAGGTGTATTTTTTGTTTACATAAGCAATGTGATAACGGTTAGCCTATGCCAGCACCCTGTAACCAACATCATTGCACTACATATCACACACGCTTGCCGTAAATGCTTATCTAAATTACGTAACACAAACTCCAAATGTTGAATAACCGGATACCACTGTCGAACTGCACATCATGTCTTCACCTGTTCGCCAGAAGCAGACTGTATTTTTCGCCTCAAACAATGTTCACTAGAAATAAGTGCACATATTTAATTTACCTAAGGGAGCACAGTTGTGCATTGTATCACAATTTAGCTAATTTCATTTTAGATACTCACCAAATTTGGCATCGATCTGGCTGTCAATGGCCCCGACAATGAGCAGTCGGCTAGAGATGTTCTCAGTACATTGTGTCGCGTTAAAATTTCAGCTTTTTCTTCCTCGAGTAGCACGTCTATAACAGGGAGTGGAAGTCAAAAGGAAATGATCAGATCTTGGATGAAAATATGCCACAGCATATCACGAAAATTCTTTGCAAACTGTCTGCCAGACTTTCAAGAGACCCCTATATACTTGTTGGTGAGTGTGCAGTATAACGAGAGACCATTAACTGTTCGATCTTTTACAGAACATTTAGACGTCGGCGAGGTCGCAGTGAAATGTTTAGCAATGGTGTTCTAAGTTGTAACTCAGTGTATGCCTCTAATTTGATTGCAGTCGAAGCTTCGTTGAAGCAATGCAAGCCAACATGATGGAATACTCATACACACACAGCAATGTGACACTTGTAACAAATGTCAACTTTCACTGATAGCTGTCTGACCTCAATATTCTTAGCACTCATTATTCATCTGTAGGTCCCAAACAAATTGAATGAAAAACCTTGTTAAAGTATTCGACAAAGTTTTATCGACATTTACCGTTACCACTGTTAATAGTTAATTGTACTGCGGAATATTTAGCGGGACGCCGACTCCTGCAGTGTACTTGAGCATTGGAATGAAGCAGAAATCACACTACGCCGTAAGCATTCAGGTTACTTTATGTGCGGTGGATGCAAAATGGCGCAGTTTGGCTGCTCTTAAACAGACTCGCTAAACATCCTCAATACAACAATGCCGTAATGCTGAAATTTCATACAACTAAGAGTGCAAGGCAGGACACACTGTCCCGATGAACTAGACGAAAACCCTTACCTGTTGTTTTGCAATACAACAGTCTGATTTGTTTCAAATATACCCATTACGATAATGAGAACAAAGACATATAGGCGAACATACGTTTTCGATAATTCATCTTCAGGCCGATACAATTATATTAGGAGTTAATAGAGTTAGGTCGAGATATCCATCGGACTTATTACAGAGAAACTAAGTCACTGGTCAGTCAAATTGGCGATGACTTGATTGGTCGGTTACGTCACGCATGTCCATTGGTTTGACCACGCAGGTTGGCCATCGATCCGGTGGATTTGTGGCCATGGTAGGCGCAGCGCCTGAACAAACCGTCTGATTTGTATAGTTCCAAGCCGATCAATCATCTAAGTAGTCAGTGCCAAGAATTTTTTTATTCTGTGCTGCATAAGTAAGTTACAACGTGCGGATAACAGGGCTCCTCTCATTGAGAGCCACAGCCTGTGTTACCTGTGTAATATATGGTCGGCAAGGTCAACGCATGTCTGCTTTTCAGTACAAATCCAAATTTGTTCGTTGTGCATGATGAAGCAGTACGCCACTGACTTATGGTGAGAAAAACGGAGTAACGTTGAGTATTTTACTATAAGACACACTGGAAGTATGACTGCGTTGGTCTTCAACACACGGCGCCCTGAATACGATCGTTATATGGTAACCACGGGCAGATAAATAGGATAACCTTCGGGCATAACAGAGCAGAATGTTTCAAACTGCAGTATTATCCCAGTTGAGTCATAATTTATCGGTGTTAAAAACTGCGGTGAGGTGACGAGTAATGAGCATAAGATTCCTATCCATCTACCCTGTAAGTTTATTTCACAGAACAAAAGAGTTAGAAGTGCAAAATACGTTGGGCGATCAGGTGTCACATATTGCACATTGATATTTGGACACAGACTGTCTTCGGAATGGGATTACGTCACATTTTGCGCAAGTGTACTTGAACGATTCATGCGTAAGACAACTACTCAGGTATCCCAGATGCAGTTCACCAAACCTCACTTGTCTGGACCGTGGTTTCATAAGCTTTCAGTCATTAAAACGATTGACCGTGTGAGTGTACAGTCACGTTTGAACAACGAGAACAATATAGACGACCAATGGTTTTCAACTCTTATTCCTGTGTCTTGCCTACAATATAAAATCCGGAGGAACAGGCTCATAAACCATATGCTGAGTCAGTGTAACTAATCGCATCTAGTAAGGAACACATTACCGCGTAATCATAATTCACACAATTGAACCTGGGTGGGAAGGGTATCCGCGACACCCGGTAAATAGCATCAGTAAATGAAGTGGTATAATTGATGACTGAAGCGTCTAGTTAAACAAGGTTCAGCACAGACACTTCGGCATGTTGTCTTAGTGTACAGAATCGCTACGAATGCACACTGTATGGTGAATTTCAGTGTTCTTATCATCGAGTTAAAGCGGATTTCTCATCTGCCTGATGACTGAATTTAGCCTACCATAGCATTACATTTTTCTACTAATACCACTTCCCACTCACGGTGCGATGCAGCTTATTGTCAGCTGATCAACTAGACACAAGTAGTCTCCGAAGCTTCAGTCAATCGAGCTGTTGAGGTAATTGTCGCATTCACTGCAACAGTACACAGGTACTGGAATGTCACCCATGGGGGAGTGAACATTTGTTAGTTTACACGTGGTTTGACACGGGTACGGTAATGTAGGTTTTCGACGAACTATTTCAGGTTGTGCGAGAGCACCATATTTTGTGCAAACTTTCTCCCACTTCACGCCTGCACTTGACAAGCTTTCCATGGCAAACACAGTACTATTTTTCAACGGGCTGTGCCCGCATTCCCTGAGAAAATTTCTTCAGCTGGAGCTGTCTTATAATCTCTGTCCCGGTTTTACACATAACGTGGGGGCAACTTGTCAATTTTACGATCCAGAGAGGTGGTGCTAACACCACTATCAAACTTGACAGATATTCATGACACTGGAATTAGCGATTCAAGAATTGGTACCGATAGAGCTCTTTTTTCGTCATGAAGTAGCCTTGTTACAGATGACCTACTGCATCTAACTGAGCTATACAAATTCACTTATCATAATTCGACTCCAGGGTTATTATAACCATGAGCATTTTCATTTCCATCAGCTTGTTCAAAGTTTATGTGGATACCGTGCTATTTCGTGATTTCCTCATAATGAGCCTAAATTTGCTGTCATCATAACTGATTCAGATATTTCATGATCAATAAATATACTAATGTTTCTTGACTCACGCTTGATTTTGGAGCTGTTAACCTCAAATTACAGGCCACTACCATGAAATACGCCGATCGATTTCACAAATTTTACTGAGAGGTACAGCAAGTATTAATGCAAGAACGTTTAAAAACTGAACACTACAAATTTCGTCAAAGTTTACAAGGTCATGGCAAATTGTTGACTTTCTTTAAATTTAACCGAAATCTCTTCATGCGATAAAATATTTCGAAATTTTTCGCGAGCAAAATCCGGTTACTTTCAAGTGCCTATATTTTGGGGTTCCTCTGAACCGTCAAAAGATGAATGGTTAGCAATTGATCGAAATTCTCTGTTTTCCTCCATCAACAAAAATGTATTACCCAGTAATCGGACGTAGCTTACCTATATTAATGGCATTGCCCATCAAGGGGAGGCTCGCCGGAATCTTTCTCGCACCATTTTTTGGTGTTTACTAGTAGCCGATACACCTTATGATTTCATGCACTGATCTCTGCCGCATTTTGTTGACCAATTTCCATTCAGAATAACACTAAATTCGGGTTCCATTTGGCGCCGTTAATACAGGAGAGAACTTTTCAAACACTACTTTACTTTCAATGATTGTCGAAGTGTTTTTGAAAAATATTTTTTCGCGAAATGTCTCTTGTTATTCTAGAACTCACCTTTGCTTTCTGCCCTGGGTTTACACTGCGCTTACCAGATGTCATCAGTTTCTATGTTCTGACGCTGTCCAATTTCATCACGTGTTGTTCTTTTCTGAAGCCCGCCGAGTTTATATTCTCAGTGCGACACTTTCCATCGTTTGAACGTGAGCACTCATCTCGAGTTACGGTCGTTTTTACTTAGCCAGTAGTATCACGAATGTCTTAGAATAACCACTGAAAGTTTAACTTTTTTACGGAAAAATTATGACAGGCAATATTAAATGTATTATTTCAGGTTCTACTTCAGGTGTAACTGGAAATTTGAGAGCAATTGATAAGATACTGTGGTTTCACGCTTTTAGATCTAAAGTGGAATTTTTGAGTTGCGCATCGTTTAATTGTGTAGGAGTGAATTCAACTACCTGCAAAGTAAGGTAACCCACGTGACCGACGCAGTACTATAAGCTGAAAAGGTAGAGCGGTAAAATTAAATTGTAGCAAGGTGGAGAGGAATCTGGATACGGATGAACAAATCGTAGATTATTTCGAAATTGGACACCACCCACACTTGATCGCAGCCTTCGCATTCAGATAAGTCTTTCGGCTAGCCCACTTCGGAAGGAAGCACTAGACTCGAGTTTCGCTCTTATTAGAGTGTATATCCTTGTCCGTATCAAAGTTTACACTCTGACCCTCGTGCTTGTGAGACTAGCTTGTTAGCCACAACGCCAGCAACCTCACAATATGCATGACCGAATAGTCAAATCCAAACCCTCAACCACAACTTTGTATGAGTAGTGTTCAACTTGCCCGATCATTTCGAAAGGAGAATGAACAGGATCACTTTCACAATCGTAGATTACTGACAACAATCAACAATCAACTACCATGGAAGTACATTTGACTGTTTCAGAGGAAAACAGCTGTTGATCGTCATACCATCCCAAAGTCATCTAGTGCGGAATGAACCTAAATACAGACTTGGTAAACTCAACAAAAGTTACATTTGTGACCGGTTGTATGCGGCCGTTTTCTCTCTGCGGAAGACGTATATTGAAAGATAAGATCGTCAATGTCAGAACGCGTGCCAAGTAGCCAAATCAAACGAGGCAGACTTTAATCGCTTTTTCAGTCGTTTTTTTCGTGGATTTATTTAAAACAAGTTAGTGCTGAAAGGCTATCAGCAAACGCGAAATCTCGTGGTTTCTTTGACAAGATTGATGGAAATTACAAAATCATAGAACCTTACAATGCAGCCTTTGTCTCCCGTTAACTTTTGGGTGTTAGAGTTAGTAGGCAGTATAAAACCATGACCAGATCACACAGCAATATAGACAATGTCCATCAGGTTTTGCTGCTTTGCAGTGTTTATTTCCAACAGTGATGTGTATGTTTTAATTGAGAAATTCTTTACATACAATAGAAAAGAAAAACGAATTATGCGTTTTCCGAGCTTTCCATACTGATCTGAGACCACAGATATAGTAATACTCCGCCACTCACGTCTTTTAAATCAAGCAAAAATAGCGTAGGGTTACAGGAGCAATATCAGTATAAAATGTACTTCTCTGATGCAGCTTCTAAATACCATTGATTACTATGTACATGTTGAAAGTTGTGATCGATGACGCACCGAGATAAATCGTCAGATAAATCGTTGCATTTAGAGTTGCATTAAAAACTCTCGCTCAACTCATGAAGATTTTTGGGTTACAGGTTCAACGTCTGCAAATGATGTGTACGGTGTTGGTATTGATACACTTTATCCTCGAAAGCACTTACAAAGTCCTTTTAACGATCCGGTACCATTCGCGCATTTTGGTTGCCGTGACCACGCCGTAATTTTCACTCCCGGAGTTTAATATTATAAGAATTCCCACAACACCAAACCCGGATGACGCAACAAAAAGTCAAAGCTGGTCGGGGTTGATCTGATATGAGCCTCTTTATTTGTCTGAATGACCGTTTTAGTCTAGTGTGAAGAGGTGAGCACAGAGGCCACTCTGCTGCAAGTGAACAGCAGCAGGTTGTGCTGGGCATGCTGAATTCCCATAAAATACGGTCTGATTGATGTGTACTGAAATGCAATCTGCGAAGCAGTAGAAAAACTAGAAGTGTGCCTTCAGCAAACTGCACTTACAGTCCTTAATTACCCAAGCTACCCACTGACATATAATGCCAATGCTTCATGACCAGTTAGAAGAAGTGAATTACTTTATCCTGTTCACATCAAGTCTATCATTGCTATGAGTGTTAACCTCGCCTTTCCGGTACCGGTGTATCCTCTCCAACGAAAACAGTTCACAGTCTGTAAGCAACATTCCGATATTGTGTATATCAACTAACAATCACGTTTTGATGAAGGAAAAGATGCCCTGTTATTTGTCCTCGTTTAGAACCTGCATCTCAAGCAGCATGTTTCCCAGACTAGACAAGGAGCTGAGACTGCCAAGTGAGAATTCAACACACGATATCGGGTTTATGATGACGAAATGGAACTGTCCACATAGGCTTAGAAAGAACTCAACCTTTAGCCGTTGTTTATTTTGCACGCGTCATGGCCATTTATTGTAACAGAAGACAGTTGCTATTGAGACAATCAGCCACAGGGAAATTCACGCTGATGCTCACCTCAAGCTTCCTGAGTCCGATGGCAAAGATTGAAAATGCTCTGCATTTCACAGTTTTGGAGAGAACCGCACTCATCACTTTGTGTCTCAGAGATGTAGCACTATCCAGGTTTTTGTTCGGTTACATAAACCTGCGAAGGCTGAGGTCTGGAAACCCTTTTAATCAAGACATTGCTGAATACATCTGAAAACAACAAAATCATTCTGATTTGTAGCTCTTTGGAGTCTCTTGGTGGACTACTCTATGCTCTGAAAGATGAGATTAGGACAGGCGACTGAACCACTTTCCTTAATCTTGTGCTGTCAAAACTTTCATGTGCGGTGCGCCAACGCACAACAGAGAAATCTTAGTTCGGAATAGTCCGTAAGCTCTCAAAGTGAAAACTTTATGCCCACTTAATAAAGGAAGTGTGACAAACCTCCCGGTGGATTGCTTAGTAATTCTGATATCAGTGCACCCACCGACAGGATTTTCTGAATCCTTAACTATTATACTTTCAACCTTAAGCTCAGTCATTCGCAGATGAACCGCCAGTCAGTATAGTAGGGTCATCATGAAAGAATGTGTTCAAGATGTCACTACAAATGGTTGTTTATGTAAATTCCCTGTGCAACAATCGGCAAAATTGAAGTGATTTGCACTTGTCTTGAAACAAAGACGATAGGGACCTGGTTGGACACCTGGATAACATTCGCTTTACCAAGACTGATGACGATAAATTCAATGCCCCCTAGGTAACTGTTAACCTGGGAAACTCAACCCGGTCAGAAGCAAAGCATCAAAGTTCTACTGTCATCCTTACAGAGTTCAACGTGATGCTACTTATGACAGTAGAGTCGGCCAATCAAATAATATCCTTGGGTGTGCATGTGGATCTGAAACACTACACCCCTAATGAGAAACCTCGGCTAGTCTTTATCGGCGAAATATTTTCTCAGTATTATGAACCTAGTACTTTTCAAACACATTACAGGAGTTTAACGAGAAATACGTCAATATTTTATTGTTTATTTCGTCGAATGCAATAGGAGTTTTGGAGACACTTGTGACCAGCACACTTTTGACAACAATGTGCATATGCCTGGCAAAGTTCAGTTGATATTGGAATTTTACCCTCTGGAATATATGCACCGTATTGTTAACAGAGGTCGTGAATACATTTGTAATGTATTGTGCATGAGCCAATTTGCTTGGCTCTAAAAGCACTACCAGCTAAGCACTGTATTATGGAAATACTCAAGTACGATTATAAGTTGAGGATTTACCTCGACCTACTTGCGATCGGGCAGTAGAAAAAAATTAGTTCACAAAATTTGTGGTTTCACTTCCATTCTGATTGCCATTTTTCCACAAAAATGTAGTTCGTCTAACATTTCAGGTGGTACTCAATATGCTTTGTATATACCCTTCACGGTTATGATTACCGGTCCATTTGTTATTACGGGCCTTGATTATAATTCGACGCAACTATTCTGTTGTATCGTGCAACGCACTGCAAAACCCAACCAAAGTTTATCAGGGTACCATATACTGTGTTGCCAATGGTCTTGCAACAATCCCTTATTTCAAACCAATGTGACGTCACTAACCAAAAGTTATTATGCTTTGCAAATTGTAATAATCCAGTCTCGCATGACCGTTTCTCCATCTCATTGGCTCACCTAGATATGTTTACCGCCGACTGCCTTATTTTAGTGTTAAACCAGGCAGTCGCATAATCATAAACGGGCTGAGAAACAAATTATTAGTCAAACAGCTCTTTCAAAATATTTCTCCTCCAATCGTTGCTTGTTCTTTCATTCCCATCGTGATCACCTGCAAGTTCAAATGATTCATAATCATAAGTGTGTTCACTGCTTGGGTTTTATTTTTACTTGGACGCCCTCTGTGATAAATCACCTAGTTATTTCTATCAAACGACCAAAGTAGAAGTCGAACCTGTTGAAAATTTTTCTTATCTACGTGCAATAGATCTCAAGCACAGTCTCCTTCAGTATAACGACACTCTCAGGTTTTGTCATCACGTTTCGTGCAGTGAAGTGGTTCGCACCTTGCCTACTTTGCTGTAACAGTATTAGTGCCATCCGTGATGGACACATTAATTCTGAAGGCATAAATGGCATCTCAAACGAAGATGGTTTGGGTGATACAGTAAAAACTAAGGACGCAGAGACAAGTTTATCTGTGTAAATAGACTGATGGCATGCATAAAGCATTCATATATTTCCAACTGATGCGTTTCAATTTCGAAACACGAAGAGAGAAAAGGTAATTTTTGTGTACATTTTATTTCCTTAGGACAATAGCGCATTAAATTCGGTAAGACATCCAATAACCTAGGATAACACATATACATAATTAAGTATACACTTAAAAGTGTAACTGGTTTAGTGAAGAGAAACTCAAAACTGACAATGACATAATCGTACTTAACATATGGTTATGTATGTTCTCGATCGCCATATTTGCAACAACTCAAATGGAAGTCTTGGAATACACAGTGTGGACGATTCTTCCACTGAACTGTTACTTATCGTACTTAGATTGTTTTCTCTCCGTCAGACCCACCGCCAGGTCGGACTAAGTTGTAAGGAAACTCATTAGCAGAAACAGTATAGGCGCATGAAACTTCATTTTAAACAAGGATGTTATACACAGCCTGGTCAGTATACCTGCGTTACCCTTAAACGCTTAACAACGTAAACCTGCAACGAACCCAGAAACATCGCGGCTTTTTTGACTGGTTGATTGCGTTAACGCGACGAAACACAACCTAGGAAAATTTTAAATCAACTACCTGCTCCCAGAAAACATCTCTACTTGTGCTTTTTTGGACCTTGTTGGAAAAACCTGAACACATCTGTGAATCTCTGTAACAGTGTAGCATTTTCCAAAATCTTCAGTGCTTTTGGCACTTGCCTTTTATTGCACATGACAAGACAATTCGCGGATGACGGTAACCAACGTACAGTTATTTCCTGTATTATAGTATTACTACCACTGACAGGATTCCTGGGCTGATCCAAATAACAATAATATTTATCAGTCTAATGAAGTTTCTTAACCTTGCATCCGTGTTACGAATCATTCGTGACAGGCTTCTTCCGTAATGCCAAAATATTTTGACGATAAATGCTTTTCTAACTTTAGAAACTATAGGTTTGCCAAAGATGGCAAACCGAACTATCAACTACCAATGCTAGAATCGCCAGCATGTTTACATTTCGTATTGTGCAATAAGGTAGAACGAGCGGATTTAAATAAATCTCAAGGTAGGATGAAAGAGGTTTCAGAGTGTGAAATACCATTAGGTTTGAGGATTATATCTGGAAGAATATTAAGCAACGTGTTTTCAAACAGCGTTCCCCTGAACGACCCGGTTGTTCCTGTCAATGTGTGTTTTTTTGAATTAGAATATTATGTGAGTAATGTTGCATATAAGGAATATGTTACTGTTAAAATCTGCAATTTTTATAATGCAATTAAGAAAGCCACTGATGGCTTGTCTGTTAACTCGAACATAAATTTGTGCGTCGCGAATTTATATGACGACAGTTGCAAATAGCAACCCAACGTTTTTGGGATGATCACGTAAATTGAGTGATATCAAACGTGAAACCGGAGGAAGCCAAAGTAGAATTGTAACACCGGCGTACAATTCACTTTATTCCAATTTGACAAAAGCCGCTTAGTCCAAGGAAACTACCGAAGAAAGTGGCGTAAAATGAAACATTCACGGGAAGCTAGGTGACACGCTTGTCACAACGATCGATAGCAAACCAAGTTCCTTTTTATCTTGTAGCGAGTCCGGAGACGAATAATCAACTGCGAGCATAAAGTGT
>JTDE01006556.1:13304-27895 GCA_014338405.1 Paragonimus skrjabini miyazakii
GAGAAAGAGCAGGTGACTGAAACAAAATCGAACGATAAAGACAAATCTAACGTAGTCATGAAAATCCGACCTAAAATAAATGGCAACATATGAAATAAAAAATATATTCAGAATATTCAAAACAACTAAAAATTTATAATATTATTATTACATGTTCCTCAAAACTCCACATTTTTTCATCGTATCATGGGTTTTTCACAATGTTTTGTCACTTGGATTTGAGTTGATAAGTTGCACACTTTCGAACAAGAATATCATTTTCAACAGACAAAATCGTTCTTGCTTTTGATCGCGCTCCACGTAAGTAGGTAAGCAAAAGGAAAAATCAATAAAATTCATTTCAATTTGCTGGCTATATAAAATCGCCAATTACAGTAATTTTTGCAGGGACACCGAAAATCTAATTGTTATGGTGGCTTATTCATTCAAAATATGAAGTAACCTACGAAGTGATGCTTACAAAATGTATACAACAGTGTACTCAACATTAACACGTTTAGCCAGTTGTGAACTTACAACGTACAAAAATAAATTTGAATAATACAATACATTGGAACCTGCTAACAAATGCTTCTCCGGTTTAGTAGTAAATGATGGTAATGCCTAGTGGTATAATTCACGACCACGATTCCAAGTGAATTGATTGACCGAAAAATAATTAATTTTGAAAAACTGTTAAAGCAAAAGTTTCCGCCTTGTTTAACTACAAGAAATTCGTTCTATCAAAAACTTCGGTAATTTTGTGTCGCAAAAAGTTAAGCTAGCAAGATTGTAGGATCAGTATCCCTGCACGCAGTTTCACAGAAAAGTGAAATTTAAAGAATTAGAAGTTTATAGATTTGGGGAAACCGAAATATCTATACAGGCGTTTTAGCCCACATTTCATTTGTAATGTTTTGGCATTCGTTGTACAAAGTAGTTCGAACTAGGTAGGTACTGAACAAATGTGGACAGAAACGTGCAAATGCCGGTGCACCGGATTGTGCGGTACTTCTGAGGGACATACATTTTGCTGAACGCGTTTTACACATTGTGCAAGAAATATGATGAAAACTTGCTTACGGACGTTCACAGGTCTTAAAAAGCATGGATGATCTGGTTTATCTGTAGGGTGCGGAAATAATTTACATTGAAAGTTAATCGTTTTCCCTCAGATGGCAACATTATAGGATCGTCACCGAAAATATTTACTGTTTGAATTCACCGTGGAACAGTAGGTTCAGCAAAAGGAAATAAGACAAATCATACATTTTAAGATGGCGTTCTACGTGGCGCAATGTAGTCAAGTATAAGGCTCTGTGCAGGTCTCCTATCGATTTATACCAACAACGATAACTAACTAATCAAACAGTTAGGGCGTCAAATATCAAAGATCATGGCTGATCAGTGGTTGTACTTAGATATGGCAATTTAGAAAGATACACATGTGATGTCACATAATTTCAAAGGCTTGTGAAAAACCAAATTATGAAGAAAGAATCTACACCTATTTGTTTCCAATTTCTTTATATAAACAAATTGTGTTTGAGTGGAGTAGACCTATTAATGCGGAAGGACAGGCCGCAGTCTACAAGACGGGACTGGTTAACATAGTAGAAGACCAAGAATTAAGTGTTTTTTATTACGTTATAGCCAAAGTCGTATCCCATTTACATCGGAAGAGGGGTAATAGTCACGTGTCATCAAAACTCACCGTCTACTATACATCCCCGAGTTTTCCACAACAGACTAAACAATTCTGATTAGGGCGCCAAGTTCAACCGCTTGTTTTTGTTTCACCCGGTTGGTATATACCATTATAGAAAGTCTTGACCAAGCTTTGCACCTCTTGCTCTCAGTTTATGCGTCCACATTGAAGATCAGTTTCCAAGTCATCCGTGGGCTTGTTGCTCCAGATCGGTTTATAATCACTTTATTAAAATCAACGTAGATGAAGCTACACGTTTCCAAGGATTCGTCAAAAATTTTATTTGAGCCTCTAACAAATACAGTAAATCATACCTAAGAATTAGAAACATGCAACATTTGGAGGCTCCATCTTGGCTTCTTTGTAGAACTTGAATCACACGTTAGCTCAAATCGCTACGAGCTTTCTTAATTCTCTAATTGTTCAAGCGGAATACTTTCTGATCAAACATTGTAACGAGTGATTGTTACACTTCCGTTCAGTTTCTCATTGTTACATTAATGCACACTTTGCATGTTTGTTTCCATTTTATTTACACGAGTTTTCGTTATTTACTGAAGCAGTTCACTTTGCTGCATTAGAATTTCTACACTAGAATATTCGACATGCCAGCAAGAACGTGATTGGCCCGAAGAGAAACCAGTCTTCGCATTAACTACTTTGACTGAGGAAGTGGTGCGGATTATTCGAGAGATGTCAACAACTTTGCTTAATCAAAACGGGGTTAGAGGTCAAATTGGAGCACAGATCCCCCGAAACAGTTACCAGTAATCCATCAACTTATGGAACATTCGAATTGGGCAATGACTGGTGCACGGTTGTTCTTCTGAAAGGAGTCAAGTGTAGTACTGCTTACAACTGAGAACAGTCATGAAGCATAACTTCACGAAGGGTACTGAAGAAAGATTCTAACGCAATCAGAAGTTGATGTGTTGCTGTATTAGAGTTTCGTGGACCCGACGACTAAATTGCAATTTTAAGATTACACGTCAAAGATGAAGTTGAGAATGATTCATTGACCACAACGATTAGTTGAAACCTGGTTAGCCAGTGCATAACTGACAAGAGGCTGTGCTACCAACCATGTTTGTCAACCTAACAGAATTAGATATTCCACTTTTACTTCATTTCTGAAGAAATATAAGAGATAATGACGTACAATGACAAGTACCACAACGGGTTACACGTTTCAGATTAACTTTGGATCTGTCTTTGCCAACCCTCCATCCTGTTAGTCTGTTAAGATCCACTGTTCGAGTGGGTGATCGCAGTGACATTGAATTGACTGACCTGATTACTCACCCACTTATGGTTCACCGGCTTGGTGATTCCCCGTAAAACGGAAAATATAAGTGTAATGTACTTAGCCTGATGATGAATCACTGGAATCGAGTTTGATCGCTATGAAGTATTGTTCACGACTATGCTGGGTAGGTTTACGTGATTTAATTTCAACACTTGAACAAAACCCTTTGAAATGGATCCAACAAAACCGAGTGGAAGTTCTTTGAAAAAAACTGCTGTGAAAACATGCTTATAACTGGTTGGTTAGGAGTATCCGAAAAAGATATACCTACACAGCGCGTTTTCGGTTAACTAGAACTTTATGCAATGCGATTTCATGCAAGTTCCCCCATGTATTGGCACATTGTCAGTCAGTCTGACATGTATGCAACAAAAATGTGCGCTTTTTCAACGAACCTTTTTATAATTCCTTCAACTAACGAATTGAAGAAATCACCCATGAATCAAATACACATCGGACGGGTTATATCATCACTTATATAAAACAATTATTCCTGTGGAATCATCTTGGCTGAAGTTTGGTTGGTTGATGGGCAATGGCTAGTGGGACAGTGGCCAATACACATTGTCAGCAATCACTTCTGCCAAAGCCCAAATGTTCTACTGGCATAATCACAGATTCGAGTTAGTCACAACTCAGTCTAAATACTTGAACATTTCAAATGTAAACACTAAGCGCAATCTCATTTGAACTGAACCCTGGTTGGATATTAATACAGTTAGATATTGATCAGCAGAACTCCGGACTCAACAGATCACATTTGCCGTCTAATGGTGCGGATTGAACTTGGCGTATTACTGTACTCTGCAAAAGTGTGCTTGTCAACAACGGTGCACGAAGCTGTCCGAGACACACCTTTGTAGCAACGGGTGCATCAAAACAACCTGCTGGTTAAAACGGCATCGATTTTCTTGTTTAACCTTCCTCTGACTTAGTAAGTTTGATTTATTTATTTATCATCTCAATTCTTTCACGACTACGTCGCACAAAAATGTTACCAATTGAATGCTCATTGAATGTTGTCAGGGGTATTATTGTCGTAGTGACGCATTTATTGCAGATTGATGGCAGATTAACGACATCACACTTGCCGACAAATTGATGTGTGTTGTTTGTATAGAACGTTTGGGCACTGCGATATTCAGCATGTTGTGTACTGAAAACTCAGCGCCTATCATGAAGTACGTGTTTTTGGTTTGATGACGCTAGTGAGTTGGAACAATGTAGCAGCTGTCAGTCAGCGACTATCACAGCAGAATTAGCACATCAATAAATGCACTTTAAATTGTAGAACATTTCTAAATGCCCCAGTGTTTTGGATATTTTCGCGTAAACCCTGTGTTGGTTTATGTCTGCTTTATCTAATTTTTCTCGTGGTTCTCCGAGTATTTTTCCACTTGGCAATTTCTAATGTTGTGTTTTTCCTCCATGAATGATGTTCTGTTATATGCTTTGGGCGACTTCTTTGTTTTAGGTCCCTAAACATCTCTTCAGTCTAGCGGTTTTTGATCCCGTGTAGTGTTATTTCATGGAGTTAGCGGTTGTTATACATTTTTATATTGGGTTTATGCAGAACTCTCCAGCTGGCTTTCTTTTCTCGTTCACAATGTTTGGAAATTCCATGCGTGGAGGAGCATTTGGCTTCTTCTTGTTGAAGTGGAGAGATTCCATGAATGACAGGATAATGCACAGCACTTCCACCAACGAGCATGCATCCGATGGGGAAATAGGGTTATACCTAGAATGGACGAAATACCACTGACAGCGTAAGTGAATCTCACACCTGAGGATTATTGTTAACTCGGTTGTACTTTCCAGAAATCCTTGTAAATCTTTGAATGGTCAACTCCAGTGAATTCTGGTGAAGTGCACAGTGTTACATTTTAATAGCCGGCGTTTCGGAGGGCTGAAGTAAACCGTTTTCAATCTTCTGTAATACTTTGTTTGTGGAGAATTCAAGCACTGAATTATAGGGATATCCTGATCAAGCTTAGAGAATATCCTGACGTAAGCATTGTGTATCCATCCAATTTGAACCATTTACAAAACTGTGCGATACGACGCTAGTAGGACAGAAAAGCACAAAACAGCAACGACAACAGTGATAGTGAGCTATTGGAGCTAAACTTCTGGTGTTATAAATCATCTGAGTTAATAGAAACGCGTTGACTTCGGAAATTCTCCGGTGCGCAAACTATGCAGAGTGACCACTTTTCGGGCATTGCTCAGTTGATGTGGACAAAACGTTCACTAAATCTACCTCTGAAAACTTATGCAGATCAAACCACAACCGCCTGGAGTTTGGCGTTACTTAAACGTTTGTAAGCATAAAGACGCACTATTATAAGGCAAACGAATAATCGTCGTAATTCTTTTGAACCGAGCAAAAGATGCGACTATCTCTATTCAAGTCTATCGCTGAATGACGAGGAACCTCAGTAACTTACTGAGTTTAGTATGTTGAAGCTGCTTCCGTTCGCGACACAGATGGTGTCTGTAAGTCTGTATTATTCTCCTTATTAAAGAAACAAGAAGTAGGACTGATAACAGACCTCGGTGTCCAAGTTTACTTTGAGAATGATGGCTCCATCAGTTTGTTGCACATACAGACATGTCATTGAAACTCTACTGAGTTTGGATTGGTTGCCAAACAGCCTGTATTTAGAACAACGTACTTCATCAAGGAAGCTCGTTGTTATTGGATTTAATCATGTAAAGCAGTTAAAGCAGACAACACTTTGGAAGACACTTGCGTGAGGAACACGTTTCCTGCATGTATAACAGGAACAGTAGTAACTGTTCCTAGAAGTTTGGGGGTGTCTTTTGAAAACATTAGATGGTGCGTGAGCAGTACCTTGAAATAAGGTGGCAATATGCATGAAATATTATTAACAAAACCTTTCTTGCCACCATTTTGAGACAGAAATAAGTCAATTGATTACAGCTTCAAGAGAACCGTTAACCCTATGCACATTTTACGTTTCTTCCCATTCTCCATACTCCGTTGTGTGCTACCGATACTTAAACCGAAGTTGAGTCAAAAATTAATTTGTCATGCGATTACCCATACAGCCGTAAATTTAACGCATGAAGTTCATTGATTTAATTGTCGAAAATTAGGTTATTCACGTCGTACGAATGGAAATGTATGTGGAACGTAGCGTTAAGCTGAAGGAAAGCCAATCATTTACTGCAAACTTATCATCTGGAAAACAGTGCTGGTCTAAAACCATAGACTTTTATTGTTTAGCTAGCTGAAAAAATGACCTAATTTCTATTAAAGTTAAGGAGGAGATCATAAGTTTCAGTTAGGACTTATTTTCTATAGTAACTCTGATTACGTTTTGAGGATTCTTTCAAATGTGGTGCCGAATTTCAAATATTTTCCGAGTATGAATGTCGGAAATATAAGAGTGATCGTCTCTTTTGCTAAATCAAAACGGATTCCGAGTAGCCGTGTGAATATAATGTAGGAAATGGTATTAGTGGTCAAATGTGTACAGTAGATCTTTTCGTTGAACATTTCGTAAACAGTGAATACGTGGCATTTCACACAGCTGAATGCCATATGTTGTGGTTTTTCTTTAGTCCTCATTTTAACATCATTCCGTCACAGAACATTATAAGTATATCATTTTTTTCTGTAAATTTGAACTAACACATCTTCTGATGATTCAATATTCTGTTTTCCATTCTCTCCTCTCTCTATTAATCTTCGAGTCAACATGCAGTTGTTGGTTGCGGTCAATAATGTGGTGGTCAAAGTACTCACATTTCTTCTATTGTTTCGTGGCAGTAATGTTATTAGGGTTCATTATATTACTTTTCATAGTGTCACCATGATTGTAGTGCTCCATCTTTGATTATTAGGTGTAGATTTATTAGAATTGCATTCATTTGCAGTGCATAGCCAATTAACAATATTAAACCTCGTAATACACTGTGATATGTTACCTTTTATATTCTTTCGAAATGGAGCAACCGTTGAACAAAAACAAACTTGTTGTTTAAAAATTATATATATATATATGTTTATGAGCGGTCTCAAGTAAGTTTGTAGGTCCTGCCATAATACGCAATAGCACAGGTCGCCACAATCGTTTTCATTGGTGCATATTGGCGTGGGCATTAAGTGTGTGTTTACTTCATGCCAGAAGTTGTGAGAAGACGAACCGTTCAAGTAAACCCCAATTGTCTGAGGTTGTTGAACATTGCTGACGCTAAAAATAAATAATGCAAGTAAATGCGCGTTCTAATTCCATAAAAAGTGCGTCTCGAATTATTTATCGTCTTAATTCTTGCATTACTGAATCGAATTGCTTTAGGTGTGACAAACTGTTAGTTTGGTTAATCATATCAGTGGTCTCGTTTAGTGAGACTATTTTAAAGGCGATTGACTTGCCACATCAAACGCTGATGATCTGAAGCACACTTTTGTAGTATAGTGGTAAAGTTAACCATAATTCTGCGACATCTCTGTTTTGCTCTAGTGTAATACTGTCATATGGTTCTATACAGCAATCGGTATCTCATATTTCCAAACTATTATCTTCCAATGCATCCTGATGAGTTTGTAGCAATCAAAGATGTGCTCACTGTTGCTGTTTTTTTCAGCTATCACATAACTGACTAATACATACAATCTCAAAACACCGTTTAGAATATGGTTAGCATATTCTTACTGTTTAGTTGGATTTTAGAAAAATCAAAAATCTAAGGAAGCAGTGACTCGCTTTGATTCGCAAAAACTGTATAAACTTTGAGAAAAATTTGAACTGAACCTGCAGTCATCATTCAGCATTTATTACATTCACCTATGTTCTTTCACATCAGTATTCCATTGTATGAGCGTCGAGAGCATTTTGAGCAATTCCAATTCCGAGGTCGACCGTCGTTTCAGGCAGAGTATCGTCAATTACTAAATGTTGACCGACCTTTCATATTTGTGAGTTCCATAGCACTACAGGAAATGTAACATGCAAAAATAAATAACGGCGGTTTTTGTACGTTTATCTAAATGACAAGAAGTGAAAAACTCCCTTCGGACAAACATATGAAGATTGATCCTGATCAAGATTGTTTTGATCCTGTATCGTTGGGTGTAACAAAAATATCCGGAAAAATGTTGAATACATTTAGAATACTGCACTTCTTTAGTTTAGTTCACCATCAGCAAGAGAAGACATGGCGTGACAGTGAAATTTTGTTTAGTGTCTTCCGTCACGAATGTGGAACACCGAGAGGTGTGGGATATGTGGATGGCGATATGAGTAAAAACCGTTAACTACTCGGATTTGCACGGGGACTAGACTGTTAAATATGCTGTGACAGACCGGCTGCCTGACTGGACAATTTGTACGTATGCAAGGTCGGACGACGCGTGCAGAACAGCACTGCGTCAGAGGACGCATGCAAACTGAGAGTTTGTTTCTCACAGCAATACATTAACTCAGCAGGCGAGGTCAACAGCTTGCACCATCGCCACATTCACAACCACAAAAGCATTTCAACTGAAGAACTGAAGAAACTCGAGGCAATTAAATCCGTCGTGAAGCTAATGCCATTGAAAGATCATGTCTGAGAGATATCAAACGTTGATATGAATACAATTACCAATAGAAACATATTTACAGCTCTTGCGGAGTTGCAGGTAATCAGGTTTTATTCAGCGAACGCAAACAATAACTGTTAAATTCAGAAGGTTGGTTATGATTTCGACCACGACACGCAAGAGAAGCAGAATATTGCATTGTATCAATTTTTAATAGTGCATCTCACATTGATGGATCGGATATGTCTTCTAAGTTGGCATCCTCGAAAAGTTCTCGGTGTTGTAGTGCAATGATGCGCAAGGCGAACCTCATTATTTCATAACACAATACATCAATTCACATGAAAGATCATGCGAAGATTTCAGTTGAGAACGTCCAGATTGGTCGTCACGGAGCCATGGTATAAAAGCGCAGACGACCTATCGCTAACTTTATGGCGAAAATATATGAAAATCGTTGTTAGGACAAACCAGATGATAATCGATTCTCATAAGTGTGGGAAAAAGGTCTGCCCTAAATATTCAAAATTACTGCAAGATATATGAGCTTCACAAGCGGAAAATCAAACTGTGGTAAGAAGAAGCTTCATATGATTGGTGGAATGGCAACACTGTTTAATAAATGAGTGATTTGATACATTTTTGAAAACCGTTCCACACTCATTCATCTACATAGATTCAACAGCTATATTATGCGGAAAAATTTGTGTTCAATTACTGGCTAAACTGGCAGTTTGGAAACCTGTCGACGTTTTGTGAAGTACATTAGAATCATAAATATATGTTGCACTGAGTACTGAATATTTATCTGCTACATACACTCAAAAAGAAATTATTCCCACCAGCGCCGTGGTTCGAACGTAAGGAAATTTTTAAAAACTTAGAATATTTCCTCGCTTACAGATGACAAACCAGGCATGAATTCCAGTGCATATTCACTAGGTGTATATGTGTGCAGTAAAGAATGATATGTAGTGGACGAAGCTGACGGAAAACGTCATGTGAAGCGGAACCCTTCTCAAAATAAAGAGGCGTTCAGACGAATGGATTGAATTCCGGAAACGTTTCCGCATTACTTACAACTCCTACGTTGGAGTACGCAATCTGTCTGAAATGAACAATCAAGGTGAGGTCAGCAATCTATTACATTAAACTGGAACGAAGAATTGACGGGACACGTATACGTTGTTCATTTGAAATTAACCTGAAGACTTTCTGAACCGTATACATACGGTTTGATGTGAAGTGCGCATAACCGTCAATCAACTCGTGAAGCTGTCTACTATGCTGTGTACTGAACTTTTGAGGAACTGTACAGTTGCAAAACATTAGCCGTCTGAGAGTCAAATGTAGGCCTGATGGAGCCAGGAAACGGTGACGTTATTGTCAATATATGCATCAGTATGTCCTTTAGGTCAGTGTTCGGTAAACTGTGTGCAGGTCAATCATTTATCCGTCACAAAAGATCGGATAGAACCATCAGTGGACTTAATAAGAGATAGTTTCTTTCCTTTAAAGAGTTTTGATAACTTTCCCTACCCAACAGACGGTTCAATATATGGCTGCTTCTGGTAGACTTTTGCTGCGTTCAACATATGTCCATATGTGAATACCTCTCTTCCAGCTTGGTTTAACAAAGTGAAAGACAGAGTTTACATTATTTTCTAGATAGGACGTTTCACCTGTTGCGGTGAGTTAATTGCATCATATTTATTTTGACCTCCATTTGATTACTGAAGCAATCTTCCAAAAAGAAAATGTCATGATTTAAACCAACTCCCTAGCTTTAATTTCAATGATTTTCGTAAACTTCGACGGAACTTCCCGCAATACTTAGAGTAGGTGATCGGTCTGTTAACATTAATTTCAAAGGGCATTCAAAATAGCCTCCAGCTAAGGATGACAACTCGCAGCAGGATGATATGCCTTGATCTACTCCGGCACAAGGGTATCATGGAATTATAGACCTACTATATGAACGGGTGAGCATGTTGTGTACTATATCAATATGACGTCGCTAAAAAACAAGTATTCGGCTCAGTTAATCTTACCATGGATGTATTTTGTTGTAATGTGTAATAATCGGAATTAGGGACTTCGAATAGCCCTTGAAATCGTACTAGGATTGAGACCTGCCAACCAAGTAATAAGCAGAAGACCTCGCACTGGTTGCAGTAAGCAGTTCCTATTCGTGAGACAATAAGCCGAATTTATGGATGTACGACAGTATTAAAGAAATCAAAGTCACTCATTGGCTGATCATATGGACTCATACAAAGTCACAAACTAAATGTTAATTGGTGCAATACGGAACAAAGAAATAAGCGAATAACAGAAGGCATAACACTGAGACCGGTTGTCCAATCCTGATGCAGTATCTTCAACGCGACGTTTGGATTGGTCTCTTGTTAGAACTCCTATTGTGTCGGGGTTTGGGTAAGCGGTGAATCGAGTAGATTTTCATCACATAATGCTCCGCAATATTTTTCGTTGGCAGGTAGAACGTGAGAAGCAAAGGTGTAATCACAGTGCGGTAATCGGAAAAATTCCGTGGAAAAGAAACTTGCGCTGACTTACATCCACAGCAGGTCAAATCAATAGGAATGAATACCTCATCACTGACACAGAGCTGTATCTACTGATGTACTATTAATCCATGATCGCCTAGTCGCTTGTTACTTTTTCAGCGAATGCAACTCGGAAAAACCGAATGTTACCCAGGTTCATGTTTTATCTAACTGATGTGAACACTAAAAATTAAGATGCCCCTGATGCAGACATCATTCTGGGTTACATAACACAAAAGGCATGAATTCTGGCTTAGTTTCCATGTAGATAATACGAAAAACGATAAAAAGCGTCCATTTGTTCTAGAGAAAGCATTCTATACGTTCTGTAATAATGACAACACTGATCTGAGGATTAAGTGCAGATATGTGTTTATTATCGTGTTGCTAGTTAAGATTGCGTTGATGTATTAAACTGATGTTCGACTGTTATAGTAGCGGCGAGGATAGATTAAGAACAATAAAACTCAATGCAGCACAGTTGCACAGATGTCGTCGAAATAGTACAGCACATGGAGGAAAATTGGAGTGATTATCCTTTATAAAGCAATTCCACTTATTCTAAAATAAGGCGAAATTCAACTAATGGACATCTCAATTAAGATTGTTAGAATGCTGCAGTACATCTTCAGTTGCTAAAAATCTACTCAACAACAGATTCATCTTCATGGTCATACGTATTAAGCGCTCCATCCTGAACGTAACTCACAAGAGTTCTCAAAAGCATATGCAGACGTCATACAGTAACATCATTGCTGAGCTTTGAGTATGCTTGTATTATGATTGATGCAAAAGTTCGATTGCTTTACTGTTATTTACTTGTAAAGAAGCTGGAAGTCGACTTCGTTGAATCGTAGGATGGGAAGCGAATGTAGTTAAGTGGCAGCCGTTATGCCGTTTCAGCAGTGAAGTTACGTTTGCAGCTCAGAGACTTCACGCGTGTAGTGTGTTACGTACTGGCTCTAATGTAGGACATGAAAATCCAACAAATAACCCAAGAGTAAACTGTCCTGTTAGATATGTGCAACAATGAGCAGTGGAATACGCAAACGACAGTGTTGGTTTACTTGCATGTAGCTGTTGTCTGTACTGTTCAGTGGGTACAGCTTAAATAGAACGGGGCTGCTTTTGCTTCCGTGAAGTTTATCAAAGCCTGCATATTCTTCATTTGACGCCCAATCAAATGTATGGGCTGAGGGCAAATGTTTGGGTAATATTTTTTTGTAGAAGCAGGTCAATTAAATGTACTATATATTACTAGTCCATTTTAATTTCGAGTCTGTGTTGTGCACAATAGTAACAAAAGCACGAATTGCGTCCTTAGAATGTTTATCATCACAACTACTGCGTCCATTTTACCTATGTAATGGGCATGGAGAAGTTTTGTCATCGCCGTTTTATAATTGTAAATTTTGCTAGTAACGAGTGTATCTGGCAGCAGCTAATGTATAAACAGTTATCAGTAGTAAGTCTAAAATATACCGTACCAACAGATGTCTAAACTTACAAGATTCCGTATTTGTGTTTATATCCACTAAACATTTTTGGAAGTATGCAGTTAGTGCTTATCACAAAAACTTACGTCCTGTTCCTATTGAAATTAACCACAAACTAAGAAACACTTATGCTTTCTGCAACAAAATATAAAGCTTTCTAAAACGTCAAACAATCGATCTTTGACACTGACAGAATCACGAAGTCATGGACCCGGCAAAATTGCTTATGGAATTTTACGCATTTATGATTCAAAATAAACTTAGTAAATGAATTCCGTGTAACCAATTTAACGAACGTGTAATATATGGCAGTTTATCCGATTAGATTCTGTTGTTGATCATTAACTAACTAGTTTTTTATTAAATATTTTAATATTTAATGCTGAACTGTACTCCGTTGAACTGTGTCTAAAATACGTAAACAGTTAACCTCCACGCAGTGTCGTCACTTAAGACTGTCTTTCCATGTCAAAGAGTTCGATGTGTTGGATTAGGTGTTTTAATTTTTGCACACAACTCAATAAGCAATTTCGAGAATTATATGGTTCGATGGCCACATTTCACGGAGGGCCACGGGTCTAATGGCAGGTGTGAGACAGTCACAGATAACACAAACAACGTGACTATTTGGTACAATGATAGTCTTATCTATATTTGACGCATCTACGAAAAGTGTGCATTTGATGTTCATAGGTTAAAAGGTGATACCGCAGGTTAGCGTCCTGGAGACTAATTCTGAACATACCAAACATGTTCACTCCGGAAAGTGGTTTCAGTAGAAGCTTCGAAGCTGGTATAGTTAATATACATTGTCAACAGAATTCAGATCGCTACGCTTCAACAAAAGGTTTGAAACGTTAGCAATAATTACGGAAAAATACTGTCTTGGAGCCTGATTCCATCAGTAGTATGACGGTGGTCGCCACAGTTCAGACAGTAAGTTCAAAAAATACTTTGTGTAAATTGACTACAGACATCCATATCCAGTCGTAGTCGATGCATGAAAGGTGTTCACCATTCCTGTTTAAAAGACCATGGTCTGTTGGTTCGAACGCTGGAGTGCAAATCTCAGCGGACCATTTTTCTTCCAACTTCTCGTCTCTGTTCAATTTTGATAAACGAACGCAAAGGTGGATCCTATTCTACGAAAATGTGTGCTACTTGACGACTGAGAAATACTTAACAATCAAAAAATTTAAACGAGCAAACGTTCAATCTCCTTAGTAAAAAATTCCAAGAGTGCATCCAGATAAAATATCCAGTGAACTTTCAATCACGAGAATGCATTTTTTGTACTTCACGGAAGTTATTTTGAATAGAACTGAAGCACGGCGGATTTGCTGAAAACTGATTTAGCTCCGTTTGCATGATATTAGTGTTGAGTTAATCTTGTAAAAGGTTATATGTAAATTTTACATTATAAAATAGTAGAAGGGTTTTCCATTTGCCTCTGACACCTTCAAACAGTGTTTGCTTACTAAATCAACTGGTGAACATTACAAGTCCGCAGCACCAAATAACTGACACCTTTTGGATGTATGCAAACCCCAGGTTAAGTTACAACAATTGAGATTAACAATCTTCTCGAAAGTAAAGATCCTGTATTTCAAGTGCACTGACAAAAGTTTGATACTTTGAGCACAAAAATAAACTTCAATACAATATAGATTAAGTAAGCTAAGTGATTCCCTGGAACAAAAGTACCTCGAATTATCATTGTGATAGAAAACTGCATGATCTGGTATGTAGGCTTTAACCTATGGTCGTGGATTGCGTCCGCTTCCCATTTATGCATGTATGACATATGTTATCCATATTCAACGAAACACGTTAATATAGTTTCAAATAAAAACCACGTATACCGAGACTTATTAGGGAAATTGGAAATGTTGATATTTCTCGAATCAACTTTTTTGAATTTGATAGCAAAACGGCTGTCTGTGCAGGCTTTGATATAAATGTGAAACTTGTTACATTGTAATGG
>JTDE01006557.1:0-13456 GCA_014338405.1 Paragonimus skrjabini miyazakii
CTATCATTTTTGATATGAAATATATATGTACTTTTTTATTGCGGTAATTTTCGTTTTGCTGTCAATTTCTGCGTGCTTAGCGGCCACGTAGAAGAGGTTTACGTTATTGTGTTCGTCGTAGGAGAAAGTCGGAGAGTTGTTGGATGCGTCCATTGTCCATCTCCATATCGGTCCGCGTTAAATTATTTGAAGGCATTAGTAGTAAACGCTTCATTACGAAAATGATCCTGTCGAATTAGCTTGACACCTTGCTGTCAGATAAGATCGATCGCTAAGAAGAGAATTAGGTGAAACTTACGGAATTGTGTCAGTAGGTCGTAAGCGTTGGTTTACATAAGTTTCGAACTACTTTAGATGTTGAAGGGAAAAACTAGGAATGTAAGAAAGGTTCCATTAGCGCAGTTGGCCTACTCGAATCCTACACTAGCCTACTGGAATCCCACTCTGGCCCACTCCAATCCGACTCTGGCCAGAGTCGGACCGGCTCTGAATTTTGTTGCACGCTCACTCGGATCCGACTCCTTGCCAACTCGTGCCAGAGTCGGACCGACTCCGGGCCATAGTCGGCGTGTTTACTGGGTGTTCACCTTGGTAATCAATCAGGCTATAACTAATGATAGCCGGTATTGGCTGTTTACATGGCCAACATACAAAAACTATCCACAGAAAACTGTTAAAAAATCTCCCTCGTTCACCTCATATAATATTATTATAACCTCAATTCACATCGTGCGTTTTCTCCCCTGACTCAAACCCTCCCCATTAACCATTGGTAACTGTTGCGCACTATGAAATATTTAGCATACTTTGAACATTGACCCTATAAAGCAAACTGACGTCAGAAATACAAAATAAACCAATTGAAACCTCAAATCTTATCGTGTTGACTTTCCTGCCTCGTAACCCTTCTCGTTAAGCACCTAGTAATCATTATGTGCTACGAAATATAGATCCTTGCTTAATCATTAACCCTATAAAACAAACTGGCGTCAAAACTTCGGACGGAGTTTGAATTATCACGTGATAGTCAGTCTGGAAGTAGCTGCTTGTTACCCAATTATCGCAGAATGACATAACAATAATTTGCCAATATTATATACTTTATTGAAAAAACACAAAAATATCAATATAACGTAAAGTTTTTGTCAAAAGCATGACATTTACATTAATCTTCACATTACATGTGATTACTTCACACTTTCCCATTTGACCCATGACTGCGCTCTTTTTCTTATTCCCACGGGCATCCATAATGCAAGGAAAATTTTCCCGATGAATAGGGGCTCAAAACCCATATTGGTCGGGCGATTAGTGAGATGTTCAACTTTCTAACGTTTTCCAGCAGTCGTCGCGGTCCCGTGCTGGAGTCTGCTTAATTCTTCGCCGGATTTTGAAATTTCCCGTCCTCCCTCGTCCAAACTGAATTATTTCAACATTCTTCCGATCGAAGTTTCGTCAAATAACGGCGAAATGCTTCGAAGATACATTTGCACGTGTAACATGCAAGCCGGCTGTTTCTACTCGGGATGTCCTTCACACCTGCGGACCAACTTTGGGGCAATGTGGAGACACCAGGGGACAGCATTCTTCCGAATTGCGGGGTACCAACAACAGTCCTGCGAAAGGAAACAACAGGAAACAAGCATGAGCCGAAGGCCCAGTAAGCCATGCACACGACTTACACAAACGATAGCTAGAACAACGGCGACAACACAGCAGCACGCTTCGTCACTAGTTCAAAATCAACTAGTGCGCGCCTGCTGGTTTCGGTCGCACATTACACACGTGTAGTATATCCGATAAGAGGAAGAACGAGGATTCGCCAGAAATCGTTTATCAAGAACGCGTAACACTACTACAAAAGTAAGAAAGGGGTAAAGAACAATATGGAACATTACGTCACTGTTCGTTCAGGTAGTTTGTCTTCACTTGGGGCCTCTTCTTCGGAGATTGCACAAACCGTCGACTCTGCAACACAATGGCGGGAGGCAGGGATTAGCCGCGGTTTACAAGCATACGACGCGCGCCTTTCTACTTTCGGTCTCACTTTACACACGTATCTCGCGACGTGACCTTAAAATATTTGAAACGTCGTCTTTACTTAACCTTGTAAAAGATAAATTAATGTAACAGCTCATATTTTGGACCAAATCTGTGGAACAGACGAACTCTCTTCTTCCATTATGTGTAACTCGAAAGTTGTAAACTGTAACTATTTACCCTCCATATGCGTCTTTATTTGTCAACAGGATTCATGTCTGTCTTGTTTTATATCCATTTGTTGCTTTATACCGCATGTAATTATCTGTCATGACCGCGCACACCCGATCGTGTTTCTCACAAATGCGTTGGGAAAATATATATTATTATTGTAACTCGTCCGCATCGCTTGTTATACGGCGGTTGCTAAGCTCCATGAGAGACCCTCCTATAAAAGTTATAACTCTCAAGGATAATACGGTTGCCGATAACCCAGCTGAAATATGTGAACTCTTCAACTCACATTTTGCTGACTTCAAAACTTTGGACGGGGTTTTGACTATCACGTGATAATCAGTCTAGAACTAGTTGCTGGTTATCCAATTATCGCAGAACGCCAAAACAATTATTTCCAAATATTATATACTTTATTGGAAAAACACAAAAGCATCAATAGCGCGTAAAGTTATTGTCAAAAAATAGGACATCCACATTAATCTTCATATAACATGTGATCACTTCACATTTTACCATTTAACACATGACATTGCGCTCTTTTTCCTATTCCCACGAGCATCCGTAATGCAGGAGAAGTTTTCGCGATGAATGGGCGCTCAAAACTCCATATTGGCCGAGCGATTAGTGAAATTTTCAACTTTTTGACGCTTTCCAACAATTATCGAGGTCCTGTGCTGAAATCCGCTCAATTCTTCGCCCGATTTTGGAACTTTCCGTCCTCGTTCGCCAAAACTGAACTATTTCAACATTTTTCCGAATGAAATTACGTCAAATAACGGCGAAATCCTTCGAAGATGAACTTGCACGTATTTCCCCGCATGGCCCTGAAATATTTGAAACGTCGTCCTTACCTAACCTTGTAAAAGGTAAATTAATGTAACATCTCATTTTTTGGACTGAATCCGCGGAACAGACGAATTACCTCCTTTCATTATGTGTGAATCGAACGTTGTAAACTGTGACTATTTTCCCTTTGAGTACGTCTTCTTTTGTCAACAGACTTCATGTTTGTCTTGTTATATATCCATTTGTTGCTTTGTATCGCATGTAAATATCTGTCATGATCGCGCACATCCGAGCGTATTTCTCACAAATGCGTTGAGAAATATATATTATTATAATTATTACTATCCATGGCGATTGAATGCGAACGAGATATAAAATTAAAAAAATATATACTTGTACACTGTGCGCACTCGAGACATAACATGAGGAAGGAAATATACTGAGCTCGAATGTACGCTATAATATGCGACTTGCAAGGGCTCACCAATTTGTAGAATCAAGCGAACCGAAGGCGATCGGCTGAGAATAACACAATAACTAGACGAAGAGTGTGTAGTGGACAAGTGAGTACGCGCTAGACCATCGTCCACTAGCGGTTTAGAACGCCTTTCCTGAAGAGCAATCGAAACGTAGTCCCAACAGGCATCGAACTGGAGAGCGCAGCGGGGTTTGGAAATAAACCGTATATTTCTAGCAGCGTTTGGAAATATGATCACTAGTTAGCTCTAGTCTAGTCTGGGACCAACGACAGCAACCAAGAGGAGAAAGAAAAGAAGCGCGAGATGAACCACACCCCACTCAGCGGCACTCAAAAGCGCGCCAAGCGCCAAGTGCGTGGAACCTTCGATTGCGTTAAACAGCGCTCGAAAAGGTTCGGTTAAACGACCGTGAAGAATGAAATAATAGGTTAGTCTTCAGGAAAAGAGAAAACATTCGCTATATGAAATTAGTTGTACGACCGAAAATAGTGGCACTGAGTTAGCATCAGGCCTCCTGTAGCAGGCGTGCACAGAATCATGCGTACAGAACAAACAAGCAGGAAAACACGGTTGCAGCCGGGATCCTAAGAGAAGCCATACGATCGCTGATCACTACAAGTGTATTGTCGACTTGCGAGGTCAACGCGAGAGTGAACGAATACCAAGACGAAACAATAACAGAGCGGAGCGACAAGCGTGCACGCAGCGGGGTCGTACGTTCGAGTGCCCGGGATACTTGTCGGTCTCTCTACTCGTTCAAACGAATGTTTAAGTACATACAACATTTGAAAACAAAAGGAGTACAAATGGCGCTGGTAGCTCTCACATGGATCGCAATAAAGAATAGGGTCGCTACAATATATGTATATGTATATGTATATATTCAGTGGTGCATGGGGTAACAAATATATGTAAGTAATATCGTATATCACATGTAGATATATAAATTATATATATGCATATGCACATACACACAAATGAATCAGTGAAGCTCATCGTCTGTTCAGTAAGTACTAAATGCTCAATCATTTAAGCACTCATGGGGCTTCTACTGAACTAAGACTAAGTGGACCTCATCGTCTCTCATCAGTTAACAACCACACGCAGGTTGACAACAAATGAGCAGGGCTTATGTTGAGAATTACATTGTAAACGGCCCTAGAGTAAGCCGTTGTATCATTCTTGCGTGTCCTGAAAAAGAAAGTGGGATTGTTCTGTTGTTTCTGAAGAGTGTGCCATTGTAACTTTCATGTGGGTTCCCCAATCGTCTCGCAACCCGCGCAGATGGGGCAGACGTCTAATTGCCGGTATCTAGCATTCGAATGATGGTACCAACGTGAGCACTGATACCACTACATTCAACTGATGTTGCTCTCGATCTGGTCCACGCAATCCTTCTTTAGGTAGGAAATCTGGCAAACGTCATTGTCTACAGGTTTGAATACCATCCTTCTTACATCACACCGCCTCACGTTCGTTTTACATTGCTTTAAGCCACATTTAGTAGCGCGCTTAATACATGCTGTTTCCAAAGTATCCCCTATGACTTCTACCTGTAGCAGACTGTCGTCAGTCACTCGACTTCTAAGTGTGGACATTCTACATCGTGTGGAAGCAACTGATACACAAGCTTTGGGAAAGGCAGGCATACGACTCAGTCTGTCGGACCCGCACATCGTCTTGCTAACTGATGAGGTCCGGGGGATGAAACAAATATGAGCGGTAGTAGACAAAGTGCTACAGAAATGGAGTTTTGAGTTAGCGTTCAGAAGTTTTCCGGCTCGTTTTCTTTATGATCCTTCAGATCGAACAGGAAAGCATTGGCACCAGTTTCCGGCTGATGGTGCCTTTATCTCCGATCACAAATTATCGGACGATTTCCAGCCGCTTATTTGCCCAGTCTCGTCCAGGGAGTGAACAATGCAGTATAAGGTCGGGATGCTTTAACAACTCATTTATGCTAGAGAATACTGCCACATGATTGTCATTATATTTGTCGCTCATAAAACAAACGTAATAGCGATGTCTTGGCATGCGCATTCTTCGTTTCTCATTTTATCTAAATTCGAATGCGCGATAGGGATGGGCATATCCACTACGGGTTTAGGCATTTTAACAGGTGTAACGTCAGCGGGGACAGTTTCTGGTAGCCTCCACCTATCTTTTTTATGCTAACCTGCCTCTTGGTCTATCAATCACACAGAAGACCGCCAGAATATGGCTACTTGGCACTGAAAAAGAAGCAGCAATTGTACCCATCGTTTTCATTTGTGGCAGTGTGAAGCATTCTTTGTTTGGTGCATGGAACATTCCACATCCCCCTTCCATCGAGGACCTCCTCAGTTTCACTGCTAATATAGTGCCTAGGGAAGACTCCTCCTGCATATTCCGGTAGAGGTTTAAGAAATGGAGAGAGGTGTTCATATCCCGTTGGTGATTCAAACAGTTTCGTGGTTCTATGGCAGCACAGCACAGGCGATCAGCAGACCTACTCTTAGGACGTTCAACAATATGTTTGAACAACGCAGACACCGTCGGACGTTCACACACTGCACCTTTAAAGTGCCTATTATTGTTATTCACCCCGTCGGTTGTACAGTTACCAAAGTGAACGGTACCTTCCAACAAATGAGACGCCCAGCCGGGTTTACGGACTTACCACGTTTTACGTAGGTGCTGGAGAGCTTCAAGACTAACGGACTTCATGGTTTGCAGCGACCTGTTAAACTATGGTACGCTTTCCGTGAATACTGTGTAGCGCGCCTACTGATATATGCGGCTGCTTTGGAACGTGTCCAAAACCACCCAGTGACGATAGCGCCGGACGACACTAGCAGTTACATGAAAGCGGCAAAATTGTGCGACACAACTGGAGAAAACCTCGCGGACTGTTCGCTACTGAGCAGCCAAACGATCAACGAGTACGCAGTCTGCAAACTCTTTATACAGTGTGCAGAACGAACAGTATTGCCTCTCTTAGTAATACATAATTAGAGTGTCACAGAACGGTTGCAATTACATATAAGTGTAAGATATATGGCTGGGGTGCCACACGCATATAATTGGTTGTTTCAAAATGCGTTTGTACGGATCTGTACGTACGCGTAATAATCTAAGTAAGGTTGTCACCATTTTATTGACGAACACGCAAGCAAGTTTTTTTCTTGTCCTCTCATTCTTTTTCCGTGTCTTTATGTACAACCCTGACACTGTTTTTGTAGGCTACGGGTATCACGCAGACGAAGCCTGATTAGGGATCTTCACAAATGAAGCGCAGGAAGCCGTTGCCTACCACCGCAAAACGTGGTCCAGCAGACATTGAGGCCGTAAGAGCAGAAATCACAGCTTTGCGACGCGATCTGAAAAAAATTCTTCGAACCTTTCCTTAGATTGTCGACCTGATATATCACCCAGGCGACACAAACCGCGATCAAAAGCTGACTGTTAGTACCAAGAACGTTTTTGTAACCGAGCCAAGTGGTGCCCCAAACCGTGCGCTTTTGCATCATCGAGGTGATGCAAACTCAACAGCCGAACCTTAACGGCAAACAATGCCGTCGGCGCTAACTCTCCCTGTCGGCTCATTTTCGTACGGGATGTAGAGACCGGACACAAGTTCCTGGTTGACACCGGGGCACAGATTAGCGTGTTTGCGTCTACAAAAGACGAAGTACCAAGCCCATGCAGCCCACAGCTCCGAGCTGCAAATGGTACTCCTATAACCACATACGGACAGCGATCTTTAACGCTTAATTTAGGCCTCCGGCGGGCATTCCGCTGGATGTTTACAATTGCCGTGGTACATTTCGCCATAGTCTGCGTCGATTTTTTCCAGCAGTTCGACTTTGTGGTCGATACGAGACACCGTTTGCTAATCGATTCCAGCACTGAGCTAAGCATACCCGGGACGCACGCAACTGTTGCGGCGATAACGTTTATATACGTCCAACCCGCCAACCCTAGGCAATTTGTGGACCTCTTCATCGAGTTCCCGCAGCTCGGTCGCACATCAAACGATATCCCAACAGTGACCTCCAGTGTCACACATCACATCCGCAATAAGGGACCCCCCGTCTCAGCACGGTCTCGTGGGTTGGCTCCCGACAAACTAAAACTCGCCAGGGCAGAGTTTGAGCACATGCTTGAACTCGGGATAATACGCCCTTCTGAGAGTCCATGGGCCTCACCGCTGCATATGGTCCCTAAAAAGTCAGGTGATTGGCGTCCATGCGGTGATTACCACAGGCTCAACAAAGCAACCGGCCCTGACAAATACCCAATCCCGCACATACAGGATTTAACTACTTGTTTGCATGGAAAAACCATTTTTAGCAAGATAGACTTAGTTCGTGCTTGCCACCAGATTCCGGTAGCCAAAGACGATATACCCAAAACCGCAGTAATAACTCCTTTTGGCCTCTTCGAGTTTCTTCGAATGCCATTTGGTTTGAGCAATGCAGCTCAAACTTTCCAACGCTTCATTCATGAAGCGACGCGCGGTTTGGACTTTGTTTACCCTTAGCTAGATGATATTTTAGTTGCTAGCACTTCACAGGAAGAACATCTTACGCATCTTCGCACTCTACTGGACCGTTTGACCCCACATGGCATCACAGTTAATCCCATCAGGTGCGAATTGAGTTAGGCTACAATAGAGTTTCTTGGTCACAAGATCTCAGAAAATGGGATCGCCGCACTCACGAATAAGGTGAAAGCCATCCGTGAATACCCTGAGCTAACTTCCTTCAAACATCTCCGTCGTTTTAGTGGTCAAGTCAACTACTGCCGACGTTTAATACCTCGTTGTGCACATATAATACAGCCAATGACGGACCTACTCCGTGGAGGTGAACGCAAATTCCAGTTCATCGAAGCTGCATGCACTGCGTCCATTGAGCTCAAGGATGCGGTCGCCGACTTAGCTCTCCTTGCTCATCCTGATCCGAACGCACCACTGTCAATCGTAACCGACGCTTCCGACACAGCTGTCGGCGCTATTTTAAAGCAATTCGTTGGTAAACGGTGAGAACCTTTAGCTTTCTTCTCCAAACGCCTACAACCAGCGGAATCTCGCTACAGTACGTTTGGCAGAGAGTTACTGGCAATCTATTTAGGCATCCGCCATTTCCGGCATTCGGCAGAATGCCGGATCTTCACGGTTTATACTGATCACAAACCGTTAATCTATTCTTTAAACGCTTCATCCGACAGACATTCCCCAAGGGAAGTTAGGCACCTGGACTATATCTCTCAGTTCACGACTGATATGCATGTATCAGGTACCGAAAACACTGTCACGGATGCTCTTTCACGCGTCGGTAATCTCAGCGCATCTGCTGACAATGGCAGCGATTCGGTGGCCATGGCTGCCGCGCAAGCCGCTGATCCTGAGGTTGAGCATCTTGGTCAAAAGTCCTATCTCACAATCTAACCTGCGCCTCTGACATTCTCAGAATGAAAAATCCTCTGCGACACTTTCCAGGGCAGACCCCGCCTACTATTACCTGCATCATTCCGTCGCGCAGTGTTTGATACACTGCACAACCTGTCTCATCCAAACATAAGCGTTCCGGTTTAATTTATCACTGAACGTTTCGTATGGCCCAAGGTTAACCACGATGTCCGCAATTGGAGTCGTTCTTGCCACCAATGCCAGCGTTCCAAAGTCCACCGTCATACAAAGAGCCCCTTGGTACTTTTTCTCCGCCAGACGCACGTTTTCACTACGTACACGTCGATCTGGTGGGCCTCTTACCACCCTCAAATGGCTCTATTTATCTGTTGCTGTGTGTTGACCGCTTCACAAGATGACCCGCAGCCATACCGCTACCTAACTGCTCCTCAGAGACGGTAGCCAGCGCCTTCCTCGAACGTTGGGTGGCACAATTCGGTTGTCCAGCAGTGGTGATCACAGATCGTGGATCACACTTTGAAGAACATTTTGCAGCCCTCTTGAACACGCTAGGATGCAAGCACATTCGCACTACGGCCCATCATCCAACAGCAAATAGGATGTTTGAACGTCTTCATCGTCAACTGAAAGCCGCTCTTAGTGCCCATGCTAATCCTTCTTGGAAAGAGGCATTCCCGTTAGTATTGTTAGGACTGCGGAACACAGTTAAAGAGGACTTAAACGCTACAGCAGCGGAAGTTGTCTTTGGCTGCACACTTAGGTTATCAGGTGAACTCGTTTCACCTGCACCTTCAGCACCGTACGATTACGGCAGCCACACAGCTCGTTTGGCGCACCATATGCGAAAGTTACGCCCATTGCAGCCTGGGTAGCAGTCATCAGCCGTACACGTACACGCTAAACTTCGTGCACACATGTTCTCCTCCATACTGACTACCTTCGTCGCTCACTGCAACCTCCATACACTGGTCTCTATCGTATGCTCACAAGAGACACGAAAACCTTCAGCATTAACCGCAATGGCAAACGCGAGGTAGATTCTGTCGACGGGCTGAGACCATCATTTTTAGGAGCATCAGCTCCACTTCCTTGACGGGATTCCCCGGTGTCCGCAAGAAGCGTTCCGGCCCCGGGACCCCCTGTACATACCGCAACCTCAACCCCTGTTCTCTCTACTTCTAAGCATAATCGGCTTGGTAGTGGGCTTCGCAAGCCAGTACGTTTTGCGGAGTATGTTAACGTTTTTCTTTTTGAAAATGACGTTTCTTATAACATACACACATAACAATATATATTTCCCAACACATTTGTGGGAAACACGCCTGGATTTGCGCGATCATGACTTACAGTACAAAGCAACGAATGGATATATAACAAGACACGCATGAAACCTGTTGACAAAGAAGACGTAATCAGAGGGAAAATAGTCACAGTTTACAACGTTCAATTTATACACTAGGAAAGAAGATAGTTCGTCCGCTCCACAGATTTAGTCCAAAAAATGAGATGTTACATTAGTTTATATTTTACTAGGTTAGGTAAGGGATGACGTTTCAAACATTTCAGGGCCACGCCGGGAAATACGTGTAAATGCACCCTCGAGGCATTTCGCTGTTATTTGACGTAATTTCGATCGAGGAAATATTGAAATAATTCAGTTTGGGCGAGGGAGAACGGGAAGTTCCAAAGTCTGGCGAAGAATTGAGCAGACACTAGCGCGGGACCTCGTTGACTGCTCGAAAACGTCAAAAAATTGAAAATATCGCTAATCGCTCGACCAATATGGGGTTTTCAGCGCCCATTCATCGCGAAAAGTTTCCTTGCATGACGGATGCTCGTGGAAATAAGGAAAAGAGCGCAATTTCATGTGTTAGATGTAAAAATGTGAAGTAATCACCCTAGTAACACGACCGTTCCCTAAGTGATCTCTGAGCGTTCCCCGAGTGATCCCTGAGAGTCCTGAGGAGACAGTTTAGGAACATTCAAAGAACGGTTGGGAGAAATATTATGCGCAGCCCTATAATACGATTTAGTGAAATGCCACCTACATTTCGAGTGCCTAATATAACCAACCACGATTGAATTTACCGTCTGCCCCCAACAACCGAGCAGCGAGATTCATAAACCTTGGAATGACTGAAAAAACCGTTATAATCAAACAATTTTATAGTGAAAAATAAACAGATTTCGGGCGGTTACCAAGTAGTTCAATGTACTATAATGAACATCCAGTTCTTCGTCAGTATCTGAGAGTTTCTTATTCGTTCCATGCCTCGACATCTGTAAAAAAATTCACAAGTTATTAGCACACATTAGAAGTGGAATATTTCGGCTAATATGCAATATACCATGATTGTAGTGAGATCACCTTCAACGTCCCCAAAATCCTGAATTCCCAGCAACGTGAGAGTTGCCTCGCTAGTACCACCGCCCTGATTCGCATTACCTTGTGAATGTAAATTTACTACAAACAACTAGCATCAAAGTTAGTGTGTTGGTGCAGGTATCGCAGTTTTACTCGTAGCTGTATAAGAAATCCGCGCCATCTCTATCATTGTAGGCTACATTCACTAGGATAACAATGTTTTAGCCACTACCGTTGGGAACGACGCCCAACCGGGCTGACACTTGTTTGAATCCTGAAGGTCAACTGGAATTTCCGTTGACATTCGTCCACTGCCGTGGGGTTGTGCTGATGGTTTTTTCACGTCCAGCTCCTTAGCGCCCTTATTCGTTGCGTCGAAGTCCACGATTCAAAAAGGGCAAGCAATTACTGCGTGGATATTTAATTTGAAGTTTCTCATATAATTGTTATTTTTGACAACTTTTATACCGTACAGTCTGCTTAAATTTTATCCGCGTCTCCGTCTGTCTAAAAATATCCTTATATAACAAATTATGATGACCAAAACTGGTCGTCAAACAAGATCGACTGGTGTGAAAACCACTTGTTCCAGTTCTAAAGTAAATATTGAACGGCCTAAGGGCAAATGCTCTAGGCCTAAAACTTACAAAGGCCCTTCCAAAGATGCTGCCTTCAAAGGGGGTGAAGATAAACTGGTGGTTCGCGCCAGTACCCCTCTAACTAAGAACTGTTCTATCCCCCTGGACAATGTATCGGCGGAGTTGTTTGGTGAGGTGTCTAAACTGGAAGCTAAACTTGCCCAACTAAAAACAAGCTATGCTGTATTCGATTCTCTAAAGGAGAACCTTATCTCCCTATCTTACATCTTCAAAATGCCGGAAAGTCCCATGATGGATAACATGGAGAGCGCAAGCATGTTCCTCAACAGGCTGACAACAGAAATCACAAAACGGATGCATTGCACATATAATGCCATTGTATTCAATGTGCCAGATAAGCTTCACCTCGATGGCCTTGATAAGTTACTCACGAGGATTACTAATATAGATCCGACATCGTATACCTGCATTCGTCTCCGTAAGAAGACTCGAAAGATCTGCTGTCCGCTTTTGTTCAAATTCCAGAGCGAAACAATTGCGAGACAGTTCATCCAATGTCAGGACCTTATCAAGTCCAAAACCTCCCTTAAGCTGATGAGAGTTATGCAGGATAAAACGCCACTTGAGAGGGAGTGTCAAAATCGCTTATTGCGCAACACTGTCATCTCCAATCGTTTGACCCAGGATGCACCCAAACAAGGCACAAAGATGTCCATGGGTAATGAATCGGGTCCAGCTGAGTGTGTCGCTTCGTCCTGTTGTAGCACACCTGAGCAGGCCAGTTCACCTCTTGAAAACACGAACGACACAACAGAGGAAAACATACTTGCAGACTTTATCAACTTAACAGTAGATCTTGACAATTCCAACAACCTGCCTTACGAAATGGCGGCCCCTGTCGAGGAGTCAACTTTCAAACAACAGCAGGTAAATAAATGTGCCCATATTGAACCAAGTGGGACGTCTAGATCTCAACCTGTCTATGCAGCACCTAGGTCAGTCAAAGTAAGGCTCAGACCATCTACTAGTCAGACACACGCCGGCATTCCAACTTTGAAATTTTCCAAAAGTAACCAAACAATCGGCCACCAGTGGGGCACTGACTTTAATAAACCCTCCTCAATTCAATATCCTACTAATCGCCCGTGCTTACCGCCTCCGCATTACAAGGGGAAAAATAAGCATGTAAACTCATACCCCCACCCAGGGAAAAAAGGATGTATTTATTACCAACCCCTAATCTTCGGCCTCTTCCTAACAATAGCAATCTCTCGCGTAATACACCTTTTAAAACAAGACTTAACCAGAACCCCACTATTTCCACCAGAGTTGATTATCTCATGCTCAACGCCCCTTTTGATACGAACAGCCCCCACAATATTAATTCTCACCCAAATACAACCCGTGGTCCCTTCGCTGACAACGTGCATGTAGATATGACCAACCCATTTGAACCTCACCCTTTTTTATTGCGTCACACGCCGTTCAAACCTCCCATGCCCAGTCCATCTCTCATATCCCCACTGCCCCACCACACCTTACTGACACTTTTCCAGAATTTTCTGTCATGGACTCAGACGCAGGCGACATTCCATTA
>JTDE01006557.1:14142-34366 GCA_014338405.1 Paragonimus skrjabini miyazakii
CGTCCTAGAACAGTTTCCAGGAAGTGATCACAAAGTGGTCAACTCCATGTTTGACCTAAAAGCTGTAAAATGTCGAACATAATATGTTATCGCCAAATAAAGTTAATCGACTGGAAGATCTTCGAAACTCTGTTGAGATCCTTGGTGTGGAACACATTCTTTCTGACCTCTGACCCTAGTATTGCAACCAAAGTATTTAATGAAAACTTCAGGTTTTGCATGAATATCTTAGTCCCGGAAAGATCAAAACGCCGTAATATGTGTGGTAAAGGCAGTATCCTCACTCCAAAAAAAACAATGCAAGCTCAAAAGTGTAAAATCGCGACACCGGAAAACAAATGATTTCTCCCTTATTATTCAAATGCATAAAATGTTTGGCACTATAGAAAATAGAACTAAAATGCTCCACTTAAATGAGGACAAACGTGCGCTGAACAACAAAGAGAAGAGCTCTGAGCTGATGCAATTATCGAAACGCAAAAACTGTACAAGGGACCCTATTGTGTCAACAGTTACACTACAAAAAAACGCCGTAGATGATCCTGTAACAACCTGCGAGGCTTTCATTTCATATTTCTCTGATTCCTTCAACATTGAAGAAAGTATATCGCCTTCATCTCTCTGTAAAAACAAACACGTTCCTAAGCCACGTTACTGTTGATGCAGCAAAAATACGCCCTCAGTTAGTTACTACCAAACCTTCTTATCATCCTGGTCCAGAGGGTATACACCCTGTTGCTCGCAAATATGGAGAGGATGACATTCCTCTCCTTTTGTTTAATATTTATACACTTTCTCTATCATTGGACTCCTCCCCTTTTCAATGAAAAAATTCTATAATCCAGCCCCGTTACATAGGTGGTTCGCGACAAGACATCAACAGTCATCGTCCCATTAACCATACTTCAATTTGTTCTAGAGTGTTGGAAAGGATAATAAAATGTCGCGTGGTTGAATTCTTATTACCACAAAATCTTATAAACCACTAACAACATGGGTTCCTCAGCAAACGTTCGTGCATGACGTGTCAGCTGGAATTCTTTAATCAGGTTACGAATCTGCTGTTTCAGGGAATGCAATTATTATTATACTTTTGGACATACAAAAAGCTTTTGATCGTGTGCCTCAAAAGCGCCTTTTGATAAAAATGGCATCTTCTGGTATAAGTGACCCATTGCTCAGCTGGTTGCTTCATACCTTGCAGACCGCACGCAGGGAAACTTGGAGACAACAGATCAACGCCCAGATCAGTCACCAGTGAAGTGATTCAAGGAGGCGTCCTGGGACCGTTACTCTTTCTTATGCATATAAATGATATATGTAAAGTTATCAAGCGTGACAAACTTTTTCTATTCGCTGATGACATCAAATTTGTCTACACTTTTCATCCTGGCGATCTCAATTCTTCTTTAGGAAATATACGAGAGGACTTCATGTCATTAGAGTCTTGGTGTCAAACTTGGCTGATGAAGTTCTCAGCCAATAAATCCACCATCGTCGCACACGGTTGCCATATGCCAGAGGACATGGTATTTCAACTGCCAACTCAGTCCGCGACCTGGATATACGTTACTCGAACTCATTCAATTTCACTGAACATGTATCTTTCTTAATAGCTAAAACTAGACGAACGATTGGATACACTAAGCACTCATTCTTCCTTCCCGCAGCTCGACTAGACCTTTATAAGCTGTGCGTACGACCCCAACTTGAGTACTGCATGTTCATATATAGTCACTTGCGCAAGTCTGATAGGCTAGCTCTGGAAAGTCTCCAACGTGCATTCACGAAAGGTTTAGTGAATTAACCGTCTTCTCTGAACTAGAGAGAACGTTGCCAGACGCTTGAACTAGATCCTGTTTGGCTACGGCTTCTCAAGCTGAACCTTGCATTCATGTATAATCTAGTTTATGGCAATAAATTTACTGTCAAACTCGCGATTAGCCATCAGCATAGCTCAAAATACAACATCAGGAACAAAGAGTTCACCTTGAAAGCTCTTAAATCTCGTAAAAATCTGCACTCAATTTTTTTCCTAGTGAAATATACCTACATTCGGAACAAACTCCCACATGCAATTAGAGCCAGTAAGAATACACATCAATTCAAACGAGGCTTAAAAACTTTCCTGACATTAAGGAACGTCACGTCAATTTTCAAACTGTGCCTACCTGAAGACGATATCTTTGAAAACGGACCTAATAACATCTAAACATCTGATCTCATCTAATAACACCTGAGGGTGAACCTATACCACATTATGCAACGCCATATTCACTTCGAACTAATCAAAGTTATCAACCTCACCATTCGAGACATCTTTAAATTTCGAAACTTATTATTTCTCCAACAGGATGTATCTTGTACACTGTTATGTCCAAAACTTGCAGCTGGACAACGCAACTGTAGCCAACATATGGTAACATCATACACCCGCCGTTCGTAGTAACCAACCATCCTGGTGTACTCTTACTCCATACTTAATGATTACCAGTTGTGTATAGTTATCGACTACTATGCAATAGCTGTGAACGTTAAAACTGTTTGAAATATATATATACATATATATATATATATAGATATTACTTAGACTGTTTGCCTCATATGCTTACATACAAATACGTTCATCGTCCTATCCTAACAGACCATCTGACAATCTTCCTGTGTTGCTATACAACTTTTCCATTCCACATAACGGTCGTATATACTAAATCGACATCGGAATTCGGCTATAGTCATATACTAGACAAAGCCGTGAATCGATCTTTTTTGCGTTATTCGATAAGAACTGTTTGTTAGATATATACATTTTATTAACTAACACAAAATTATAAATTTTATATAAAAGGTTTAGTCAGAAAATATCACATTCCACTGTTCGTCATACTTCACATGATCATTTCACGTTCTCCTGTTTATCACGCAATTTTGCTTTTCATTCTCGATTCCACGATAAATTCTAACGCGAGACAACATTCCATAACGTCCGGACAATCAAAATCCCGTAATGGTTGGACAATTCGCGAGGTCTGTGAAAATCCGTCAATTTTGAGGAAATAACGAAGTCCAGTCCAGAAGACCGTCCATTTCACCGCAAAAATTGGGACCCTTATATCATCCTTCACCTTCACAAAAGTTTCTACATAATTTTCCGGAACCGTCTACATCAAATAATGGCAAAATCCTTCGACTGTTCATTTTCTCCATCCTGATAAATTTTTTTTCAGGCATGACCTTGAACATGAGGCCAACGTTAACCTTGTGAAGCGAGAATTGATCTATTTACTCAGGATTTTTTATCGAACATTAAAAATTTCGAGAACTAGCGCTTTAGAAGTAATCGAGTCAAATGCTTTTCCATAAAATAGAATTTTCCTTTATTATTATATCCGTTTTGTAATTTTATTTTCACAATTGTTGTATTGTAAAATTAATAATTTTGAGTACGATATGCGTTTCACGTTACCATGAGTGTACCGATCACGCTTTTCTGAGCGTGTTTCTCACAGATGCGTTGAGAAATTTTCCGTTATTATTATTATTATTATTATTAAATAACTAAATAAAGTTTGTTTGCAGATTCACCGTCTTCTCACTGTGACTTCTGCTCCGTGTTAATATAAGGCTGGAAAACCTTGGGTGTATGAACCACGGAACTAGCAGCGCGAAATAATAACTTATTCGGACAATTTGATAGGGAACTTACATGGTTGCAGAAAATGAAACATTCATTTATGAATGTATCTGGAATAATGTCGGAAATTCCATTGAACTTGTGCAAAATCCACGTCCTGCGAAAAGCAAATCATTGGCACGCAATAGAAGTGGAATAGCTCGAGTAATAAGCAAGATACGACGATAACTCATCCAAACAATCTTGTAAGCTACATCAGTATAAGTTTGTTGTAGAACTTGGCAGGAATGGCCTTGACACACTCAACTTGCGGACGAAACTCCACGCACCAGAGAAATCCAAGATGGACGAGCTGCCTCATTGGCGCACTGTGAAATTCTGCTTGTTGATACCTTCAAAAAAAACACGTTATGAACGATCACCTGATTGTGTGTGAGTTTACAAAACCAACATCAGTGCAAAGAATGCCAACAAAAATTTATTAAGGGATTTTGGCGAGCGTTCCAGGTGGAACACTCAAAGATCACTCGGGGAGGGCCTGAGTGTTCCAGTGTGCACACGCAATATGAAGAATTCTGTGAATACTATATTTCTGACACAAACTTTACGCGATATTATTATTTTGTTTCTTTCCAATAGAACCTATAATATTGGCAAGCAACTGTTATAGTATTCCGCGATAATTGGGCAACCAGCAGCTACTTCTAGAATCATTATCACGTGATAATCAAAACTCTGTCTGAAGTTTTGACGTCAGGTTGTTTTAGAGGGTCAATGTTTAAGCTAGAATCTATATTTCATAGCACACAACAATTACTAATGGTTAATGGGGAGGGTATGAGACAGGGGAGAAAGCATACGATGCGAACTGCGGTTATAATGGGATTATTTAACGTGAACACGGGAGTATTTTTCACAGTTTTCTGTAGACAGTTTTATATGCCAGCCAAGCAAACCGTCAACACCGGCTACCATTAATTATAGCTCGATATCCTACCAGGGTGAACAGTTTATTACGAATGAGCATACATTTAATATGTAGTGAAAGTGTACATGTGATATATAGTCCTGTTTTTTCTTTCTTTTTGTTCTAATTACAACTCTACATAAGATTGTTCTACTAAATTTACTATAAGCTTCCAGTTTATACTGTCCAACATTCTGAGCAATACGTGTACAGCAACGTGCATGAATGAAATGATGCGGTTTCCTGAGTGCGTAATGAATCAAATGTTAGATAGTGTGCGAGTGATCGGTGGGTACGCAGTAAACAGTTTCAGGTAAGCTGTTTTGGATAGGACCCTGATAGTAAAGATGGGTACATGCGTTTATCATGTTGACGGCTAAACGTTATCTGGACCACATTCAAAAAGGTCATCAGAAGATACACAAAGTTTGCAGATAGACATTATGTGTGTAGATGTAGGGAAGCTGTCCAGACTCTTTTTAAAATGCTGAATGCTGTTAATGGCTCTGATTCCATTCGGAAGTCTATTCCAGATATAGGAATATTTTACAATGAAGACGTTGGCTCGTATATTTTCCGAGCTAACAGGGTTGGCAAAGTGGAACCCTTATTTCGTTGTCCATATGAGGAGCTGTGTTGGAACTGAACGGCGAACGCTGTGGTGATGGCGTTCGAGTTTATCGGTTTAAACAGAAGTGTACGATTCAACTTTAGTCTTCGTAACCAAAGTGGATCAATACCAAGCGCTTGACAACGTTCACTATAGGTGAGTGAGGATGAATATCCTATTGAGCTTTTGGTAAATGAGCGTTGGAGATTTTCTAAAACAAGCCTATCGGATTTGCGTAGATGGCAATAAATGAAGGTGCAACACCCAAGTTGATGTCAAGCACAAATTTTGTAAACAGCCTGCCTCGCATCCGGTAGACCGAATGTATTTTTGATACAGCGTATCGTTTTTCTAGTTTTTGCTACCTGGAAGCGTACTTGTTCAGAGAAATTAAAGGAGTGTGAATACCATGTTCCTAGATCTCGAATGGATGTGGCGGTGTCAATATGATGACCGTCTAGTTAGAGAGACCCATTGGGTATTACAGGACCGTAAGTGATAACGTTCCATTTGTTTGCTGAGAACGTCAGGTGCCATGTTTTGCTCCACGATTCCAATGATGCTAGGTCGTGTCGTATATTTTATAGACACGAGGCGAGGTTGCTGGGCTGGCGGAATGTGTAAACGATTTTGATATCGTCAGCAAACAAAAAGGTTTGCCTTGCTTAATAACATCCCAACCCGCATTTATATACATGAGGAAGAGCAGTGGCCCCAGAACGCTTCCTTGAATCACCCAACTAGTCACTGGTATTGGCATTGAGCAGTGCTCTCCCATTTTGACAGTTTGGGTTTAGTCTTGTGAACTTCTAGACAACCCAGTTTTATTGCAGATGTTCCAGGATTGTCGGAACATGCATTGTCACAGTGTCTTGGAATGCGCGTCATCTCGGCTCATGTGGTCTCCGGGCTCACCGAAAGGTATAGCTATTTCACGTCATTTCTTGTTTATCGTCCAGTGGACATTTTCGCTTGCCAAGAAGCACTTTAGATCTAATCGACAGCTATTTAAGTCGCACGTATAGGTTTTGTGGCGCAAACCGAATCCTTGTAACTGAGTGGGACGACTGTTGTTCAAGTTCTGGCAGACGGACTGCCACTACCATTAGGTTTTATTATCGGTAGTTATCACTCTTTAAATCCCCTTCTCAACGTTTCCCAAATTTAATGACTTGTATAAACAGAAAATGTTGAAGACATGTCCGAGTAAGCTGGTTGCATTATATATATTACACTTTCAGTCTATTGCCAATGTAGGAACTAGGCTGTTTGCCAAGTACCACCTCATAGTCACACCCGGAAAGGGCAATCCCGCGCACCAACTCGTCAAGCTTTTCTCCACCTTATATCACACATAAGTGTTGTATATAGTATAATATACTTGGACTCATCATCAAACATTGGTGATTCTGACCTACTCAGAGAATGAACTCGCTAGGTTGGCCCTGATGACCTGGGCCATAAAGGTTCAAGTATGTAGTGTGCGTTCACATTAGTAGCTGCTCCACCCGGTTTACTTAGGCTACCAACGACGTCTCAGCATGCAGCATGTGTTCACACTAGGGGCTATTCCAACCTGGTTCACTTAAACTACGAAGAACGTCTGAGTATGCACTGTAGGTTCACAATAGTAGATGCTTCAACCTCATCCACTCAAGCTATGTAGAAAGTCTGAGTATGCATTCACACTAGTAGGTGCTTCAGCCTGATTCACTTAAGCCATGAAGAACGTCTGGGCATGCGGTATGCTTTCACACTAGTAGCTGCTGCAGCCGACTGACTTAGAGTATCAACAACACCTCAGCATGCAGTATGCGTTCACACTAGTACCTGCTCTACCCGATTGAATTAAGTTATGATCAATGTCTTATTATGCCATATATGTTCACACTAGTAGCAGCTTCTTCCGAACCACTGTTACTTTGAACATTTTGGAGAACGAACACATGCGGGAATTACTGGAAAACCTATATTTGAAGCGTTTGGGGTACATGGTAATCAACATTTCTGATTCCGTTGGTTGTCATATTGATTGGAATATTTTTCTGCACTGCGGCAGGTACATGGCGTTCTAAACATCACAGTGTGACTGGCTGGGAGGTAAACATCCCGGTGATCGGCAGGCAGCTTGATATCATCTGTCTCCGTAACTTGTTCCGTATGGACGCCACGCGACCTTAATCCAGTTTGAAACAATGCAGTAGAGTGAATAAAATTTACTTCTGAAGATTCTCGATGATACAGTGGGACATTATACCCTTTTCTTACGCGTTCCATATACACCGAAGACGGAAGCAGCCATATGATAGCGTCGTTTCCGGCTATTTCTAAGAGCAACGTTTCATCGATCAGTATCTACCTGAAATCTTGCAAACAAGGAGATATAGTATAAATATCGTATAGACAAGGAAGTCGGAAACGTTTTCATACATGTTTCACTATCAAATGTGTTAGTGTTCTTGTTGAAATGAAATGCCAACACTGTATGAACGTATATTTTCATTTCGACCATATCTGTAAGACGCCGCAAAAATGAAGCACTCTCAGACTATAGGATGATGTGGTTTATCTTGAAAATGGCAATGATGGCATCGACAGGAATTGAAAAAGTGAGCTAACGTCGAAAATGGGTTATTTTTGGGAAAATAGTGGAAATTTTTTTGTCACCAGACCAGTACCTTTGGGACTTATTCGACGTATTTCAATTTTTCCGTTAACGCCGCTTATTTACAATCTATGTACTGTAGGTACGTTGCTTGAAAGTCCGATTTCAAAATTTCAAAAAATATTTAAAAATCGAGGACTCGCGCCAAACGGACCGTTTTGCCTTTCAAACGACCTTCAAGGCGAATCCCGTGAAACAGATAATTGCCTTTCCCGCACCCTGTACTTGCTGAAATTGTTCATAGACAGCTTCAGCCGATTTGAAAGAAGCCTCCTGCAGTAACAACAACTCTTGTTGAAGACTTGGGGAATTACTTCCTACAATCAATCGATCTCTTAGCTGATTCTGAAGTTGCCCACAAAATTACACTTTGCTGTTTGTGTTTGAAGTTTTGAAGCTTGAAGAATAGACTTACGGACTTCTTGAGTTTCTTTTCTGATTGAAGTATAAAAGTTCTCTCTTTCCGCAGCTTCAAAACTGACGAGCTGAGCATGCCTCAGTAGCAGATGTTTCAAAGAATCGTATGGAAATTAAAGAGGCAAATCCGAAAACGCCAGGATTTTTATCAATGCACACGCATCTTTGCCAATGACCGTGAGGAAATGTGGCGTTTTCTTCTCCTCTGTCATATTATTACGAGTAATACACCAAGCTTCAAAGCGCCCCAGGTAATCTTCCATTTCTCGTGAATTTGAGTGGATGTTCTCGTTACTGGAGGAATACCTGCAATCGAGCAGGCGCAGACAAGAATTCCTCAGCGTGTGAAAAAGAGACATCATCACTACTACTCATTCGAACTCTGTTGAATCTTCCGAGACTGAAAATTCAGTTTCTGAGTCTGTTTCAGATTTGAATTCAGTTACTGGAGGAATACCTGCAATCGAGCAGGCGCAGACAAGAATTCCTCAGCGTGTGAAAAAGAGACATCATCACTACTACTCATTCGAACTGCGGTGGATGTGATGATTGCAGGTCATGACAGAACACTATATCCTATTGTTGTTTTACTGCATGAATGATTCCATTGTACGGAGACTGATTACATTACAATTTCGTCGGCTGACGTGTTGCGTTATTACTACCGCGTAGGAGCTAGCCCTGGGTTTAAGCTAAGTACATTTCCCATTACAATTACGTATTCCAAGCTATCGCAATGTCATTTGTCCTTACTAACGCTGCACAAATTTTCTAGCGTTTCATCCACAAAGTTTGCAGAGGCCTGGATGTCGTCTACCCTCACTTAGACGACAAATTTGTGGCCAGTTCTTCCGAAGAAGGACATTTGCAACATTTGTCAGATTAGCTCAGCACGGGGTAACTGTGAATGCGAACTTGGAAAGGGTGGTATAGAATGTATAGGCTACGTTATTCCAGCTTCTGGCATCCAAGTTTCACCGGCAAAGGTAGTTGCCGTCAACGATTTTCCTGAGCCAACTTCCTTCAAATAACGTCGACGTCTCGCCGGCCTTGTAAACTACCACCGTCGGTTCATCCCCATTGTGCGCAACTTTTGCAACTCATCACGGACTTACTCCGAGGCGGTACGCGTAAATTCAGTTTTACTGACGCAGCGCACATGGCTTTCATGGAATTTAAAAAGGCTATACCCAATGTTACTCTTCTAGCCCACCCAGACCCTCATGCCCCACTTTCCCTCTTTACTGATGTTTCAGACGTAGCCGTCGGCGCCGTATTACAACAGTTTGTAAACGACCGATGGCAACCCCTAGGTTTCTTCTCCAAACGCTTGTTACCTGCCGAATATCAGCATAGCACGTTTAAAATCTACTACTTGCTATTTACCTAGGTATTCGCCACTTCCGCCGTGCATTGGAAGGTCGTCCCTTCATTAAGTTTGTGGACCAAAAAACTTTGGCGTACGCACTTGCTCCCTCCTCAAACAGACACTCCCCAGGGAGATTGGGCACCTGGACAAGGGTTCGCAGTTCATCTACAACATACGGAATGTTTTAGGTGCCCTCAACCCTGTCACTGACGCGCTTTCACGCGTCCACACCACCCTAGTCATAACTATTTCCATTGACTTTAGTGACAGCTGCAGCTCATGCGCGAGAGCCTGCTTTCCAAACTTCCTTACAACGCTACTCCCTAGAGCTGTGCACCATTCCACTGCTTAATGCAGACTGAACCATCCTTTGCAATACGACTACTGGTGTTCCGAGACCTGTAGTGCCACTAGCGTACTGGCGTGCTATCTTCAACCAGCTTCACAACCTCTCTCATCCTAGTGTTCGCGCCATCGTTAAGTTAGTGACGAATCGATTTGTTTGGCTTAAGGTTAGTTCAAACGTTCGTAGTTGGACACGCGCTTGCCTACAGTGTCAACGTTCTAAGGTGCACAAGCATACACGAAGCCCAGTTTCCTCATTCAGTCTTCCAGATGGCAGGTTTTCACACATTCACTTAGATTTAGTTGGAACCTTGCCGCCTTCACGTGGCTACGTTTGCACCTTAACCTGTGTTGACCGATTCTCAAGATGGCCGGATGACATCCCACTGAAGAATTGCTCTTCCGAGGCTGTCGTGAACGCCTTCTAGGAACGTGAGGTGGCCAACTACGGATGACCTACAACCATTATGACGGACTGCGGTTCGCATTTCGAATGCTCAACATTCGAAGCTATGACGAACCTCCTTGGATGCCGACGCATTCGAACCACGGCATACTAGCCATCCTCAAATGGTCTAGCGGAACGTCTTCATATGCAACTCAAAGCTTCGCTTTATGCCGCCTCTAATCCGGCATGAAGTGAAGTCTTTCCCTTCGTTCTTCTAGAGATCCAAAACACATTGAAGGCGGATCTCCAGTGCACACCAGCAGAATTGGTCTATGGGTGCACGTTGTGGTTGCCTGATGAATTTGTTTTATCCTTCCCATTAACAGTTTCTCTTCCTTCAACCTTTGCTTCCACACTATATCGATATATGCGGCAGATCCAATCCACACCTCCATGTGAGCCAAATAGGTCAGTGTAAATAAACAAGGAATTGGCCAACTGTTCACATGCACTCGTCCGTTGTGACGATGTACGCAAGCCGCTTCAACCTCCTTATTCGGGCCCCTTCAAAGTGCTTTGACAAACGCCAATGCATTTAACGATCGACTGTTATGGTCGCCATGACACCGTTTCTGTCGATCGTCTGAAAGTCGCCTATGTAGACGACGACATTGCCCGAGCTTCCCCGCATTCATCCGTGAAAGCCCTGTCTCCAGATCGTCCCCACCGCCGGACGCTTTTACACCACCTGCTCCGCGCCCCACGCGATCAGGACGTCGCGTTTACTTCCTACAACGCAACGTAGATGTTGTTTATTACACATACTTTATTTTCCCCAGTAACCTTCTCACTTCATTAACAAAAAAAACGGGAAACAGAAAACGACAAAAAAGGGAAATATTTTGTAAAGTTATGCATGCGATTCAACAAACGCTGGAAGGTTAAATGGTGAGCCTGTATATAATTTTTGCTCGCAAGATATTTAATTTCTTTCTATATTTCAGGTCGCGCGCAGGTCACATTGGGGGGAGCACACTCCCGTCTGTCGTTGCAGCAATGGGGAAAGCCTACATTCCATCTTTTCCTCCTCGTGTTTTGGTGGGTTGTGTAGCCCGCCCCGACAGCATTACCCTAGGGACGCATGGACAATTCCGGATATTGCAAGCAGACTGACCTGTCTTCACCATTGCCAACCTTCTTCACCGTGGCATACGTAGCCGTTCTTGAATACGCTTGCCCCCCACTTAACCTATGGTAACTTCAGTGTCTCTAGCTCTATTTCCTTTTTGTTTTTTTTTGTCGAAGGCTCTTAAGCTTGAAGCCTTCTAGGGGGAACTCTGTAGAGGCACTCTTGGTTTGCCACGTATTCCAACTGCTTTGCTATTTTTTTCTCACTGTTGACACTTTTGACACTGTTTGATTGCATGTCGGTATTTTTCTCGTTTGCTCGACCGTCCAGGGTCACATCAGCAAATACCAGTTTCCGGTCGCTTGCTACTGGTTGATCGTGCTTTGCTTCTGTCGTGCTTTGCTTACAGCTGGCTTTCCGGTCTACTTACAATAATCGTCGTTGTCTATTAATCGGTTTTCCGGTTTAATTATTCTGGAGAATGGGCACGGTTCTAGACAGAAAAGTTCCAGTCCTATACAATTCAAAATTACGGGATCTATAAAGTAGTTGGCTGTGAAATTGGTTAATCGACCGGATACGTTGACACAATGAGTTATCTGTTTCCAGCGGTCGTGCGGGTACTTCGCAATGTTTTCTCATTTACAGACTATCCGAACGTGGTACGTGGAGAGACAACTCCAGCTACCTATCGTACAGCACCGGACAAACCTACTGCATTTTCTCTCAAGAGTTTTTAGGGTTGGGCAGACCGCTGCGGTAGAGAAGCAACGCATCGAAGACTAAATAATTTAAATAAAAGAATCCTTCCGGCGCAACAGCTATTTTTCCGACCGTCCTCCTCCAGAACTTTGAAATTCTCCGTCCCATGTCATTATTCTTAACGTGTATCACCCTGTAACTGTGATCAATCAGAAAGACATGATATCTATATTTCCCTCCCCTCTCTCAGGAAGGCATGTGTTATACTTACTAGCCTTCTGAGAGGGAGATATGTAACGAATATAATGAGTGATATTTTTGATAGTCGCATTCACAAGTACACTTTTGGGGATTTTGTTTTTTACCTACTTTTGTTTTAGTCAAGCTATCCCCTTTGTAATATCCGTCCCGGGGCTGCAGTCATAACTCGCTTCGTGTCTCGCTAGCCTGACGTGTTTTCTCCGTACACTCTACTTTTCAGAGTCAATACTGATACACGAGGGTCAACGCGCGGAGTCCTTGCTTCTCACTGTTGATTGTTTTTCGATAATAACTCCAGACTGGGTGTTAGTCTGCTGAACGAGTTCCAACAGATCTCTGGGCGTTCTCTGAGAGTTCTAAAGGGACACTTTGGGAACTCTCGTGGAATGGTCGGGAGAAAAGTTGCGCGCAGTTTTATAATACGATTCAATGAAATGTCACCTGAATTTCGAGTGCCTAATATACCCAACCACGATTAATGCCGTCGTCTGTCTTCACAAACGAGCAACGAAATTCATAAATCTTGTAATTATTGAGAGAGCTGTAGTGATCAGACGATTTTTATGATGAAAAGGTAGACCGTGGGCAGCTAACAACCGGTTCAACACATTGTAATTAACGGCCTGTTCGTCAATATCTGCAACAGTTTTCTATTCAATCCATGCCTTGACACCTGCAAAAAGGTTTTAACATGCATTAGAAGTGGAATATCCCAGCTAATTAGTAAGGTATAAAAATAACTGATTCGGACAATTTGGATACACGCTACAACAACATGGCCAGTTTCCCCCATCTGGCATACCCAATACGTGTGAAATTGTTTCCTGTCTACCCCACCTCGTCACCCCTGTGCACACTGTGGATCAATCATGCGTCCGAAGTGCGCTGATCGTCATTGGTTCGCACTCGCAATAAATGTGTAGCACACGTCGGAAGGACGCCTTCTTCTGAACTGTAAACATGAGCGTACATACTGTTGATTTGTCTGTCTCGTTTCGGCAGCATTTCGGTAGTGTCGTGTCTTCAAGACCTGCAGCCTTCGTGCACGCTTGTCCTTGAAGAGAAACACCGTTGGCTACCTCGGTCGATTGAATGCCCAGCTGAACACAACTGGTAAGTTCTACCTTAACGTCGACGCTGATAACCGTTTAACGCATTTTTTGTTCACGAGTATTGAACAGATAGACTTTTGTCGGCGCTACCCCGGTGTCATTGGCATATACGTCACTTATAAGAGTTGTAAGGAAAGATACAGTTCGTTCGTTTTAATGGTAACACATGCTAGTGGAGTCGGCTTACCAGTGTGCTTTGGTTGGCTTTCTAACGAAACCAAGGTAGCCATCGCCACGTTTCTGCGGCAATTCTTCATGCTCGTCGGACCAGTGGAGACGAAGACGATGGTCATGGACGATAGTGCGGCCATACAAGCAACAAATGAAAAAAAGTATACATATATATATTGAAAAGTATACATATAACTTGGCCTGTTCGCCTCATATGATTACATACAAATATGTTCATCTTCATATCCTAACAGACCATCTGACAATCTTCCTTTGTTGCAAAACATCCTTTCCATTCCACATGGCGCCCGTATATACTGAATCGACATCGGAATTCGGCTATAGTCATATACTAGACAAAGCCGTGAATCGATCTTTTTCCGCGTTATTTGATAACAAATGTTTGTTAGAGATATAAATTTTATTAACTAATACAGAATCATAAATTTTATATAAAAGATTTGGTCAGAAAATATCACGTTCCACTGTTCGTCATACTTCACATGATCCTTTCACGTTCTCCTGTTTATCACGCAATTTTGCTTTTCATTCTCGATTCCACGATAAATTCTAACGCGAGACAACATTCCATAACGTCCGAACAATCAAAATCCCGTAATGGTTAGACAATTCGCGAGGTCTATGAAAATCCGTCAATTTTGAGGAAATAACGAAGTCCAGTCCAGAAGATCATCCATTTCTCTGCAAAAATTGGGACCCTTATACCATCCTTCATCTTCACAAAAATTTCTACATAATTTTCCGGAACCGTCTACATCAAATAATTGGGAAATTCTTCGACTGTTCAGTTTCTCCATCCTGAAAAATCTTTTTTTCTGGCACGACCTTGAACATAAGGCCAACGTTAACCTTGTGAAGCGAAAATTGATGTAACTACTCAGCATTTTTTATCGAACATTAAAAATTTCGAGAACTAGCGCTTTAGAAGTAATTGAGTCAAATGCTTTTCCATAAAATAGAATTTTCCTTTATTATTATATCCGTTTTGTAATTTTATTTCCATAATTGGTGTATTGTACAATTAACAATTTTGAGTACGGTATGCGTTTCACGTTACCATGTGTATACTGATCACGCTTTTCACAGCGTGTTTCTCACAGATGCGTTGAGAAATATACCATTATCATTATTGTTATTATTATTATTATTATAATTACCCAGAAGCTGCCGCGCCTCCACCAACTGCTGTGCCGAGTGCACATTTTGCGTAACGTACGCAGCCGAGCTTCAAACTGGACGCTGCGAGAGTGGTTCCTGATTTCTATGCTGACACGTAACTGCTGGAGGTACGCTGCAGCATTAGCTATTATGCAGACAACGGACTCGTCATTCTACGTGAGTACTTGATGTTCAGGCTCAGTAGGAGATCGGAAAAGTGGACAAATTACCGCAGCTGGAAGGTCCCTACATTCGGCAGGTGGGACAACAATTTCGTAGAAGCCACACATCGCTTCGTCAAGCGGCACGATCTGAACGTCCAGATGAGAACCTGGCAGGTAATTGAGCACAAAACGGCCAAATAAGACCATACCTAATCCATTCACTAGTCGAGCACTAGTGTTTGCATCGTTTGCAACTGGCTGCATTTTGCAATTTCTTTTCATTGTTGAACATCGTGGTATTCAATTCCCTATATATTCGCCATGACCATGACGATTTGTGTTGTTGATTGTCAATTTCTACCAGCACGCCGTTGGTTGTTATGGTCGTCGCTGTTCAAGCATATAAATGCGTCGGTGTGTTGTTCTCTCGGTTTACAACGTTACACATTGGCTCACATGGTTCACTTAAGGGCAAAGGTAGCTATAAGATGGTCACACCGTTAGTTCGGGATTTTCTACAGAGTTATGTCATTCCATGTGTTCTGGAGATTTCAGCGCCTCTGAATTGTCCACTTAGTCCATTTGGGCAAGCACATAACTTCCTATACTTTCCACTGAGCAACTTTAATAACAATGTTCCGCAAGCTTACGCCGACAATTTGGTGGAGAACTTACAGTTTTTCCAGAAGATGAAAGGTTCATCCACGCAAGTTGCGTACAACCAATTGTTCCACTGCCCCGGAAAAAATGGTCAGGCACATGAACATACACTTTAAAACAAAAGCAATATGTACACCCTCAACATTGTCATTACGTTCAGTGGTAAACCTTCAGGATGTGAATGCCGAAACGACGCGTCGTCTCATTAGATATCAGTGCGTGAATAAACGTCACACCTACACCGGTTACATCAACCAACATGGCATGCCATAGTATGAAGTCACCATGATTTAACTGAGGGGTGGCGTCAGCTAGAATGACGTCAGTAAGTTTGAGACAAAAGTTAAAGGAACTCCTGAGGGCGAACAAAGCAAACCACAAGAGCGTCCTCTTGAGGGAAAACAATATTGTTTCTCCACTTTCACAGGATCGCGCAACGTGACGTAATAATAATAATAATATATTTTTGTGAACGCATTTTTGAGAAACACGATCGGATGTGCGGGATCATGACAGATAATTGCATGTGGTACAAAGCAAAAAATGAATATATAACAAGAAAAACATGGAACCTGTTCACAAAAGAAGACATAGTCAGAGTTAACAATGTTCCACTTACACACCAGGAAGGAAGATAGTTCGTCTGTTCCACAGATTTAGTCCAAAAAATGAGATGTTACATTAATTTACATTCTAGAAAGTTAGGTAAAGACGACGTTTCACATTTTTTAAAGTCACGCGGGGAAATACGTGAAAATGCATCGTAAATGAAATTTTCCTTTATTTGACGTAATTTCGGTCGGGAAAATGTTGAAATAGATCAGTTTGGGCAAGGGAGGAGGACGGGATGTTCCAACATCTGGCGAAGAATTGAACAGACTTTAGCGCAGGACCTCGTCGATTTCCCGGGAACGTGAAAATATTGAAAATCTCGCGAATCGCCCGGTCCATACAAGGCTTTGAGTGTCCACTCATCGCGAAAATTTTCCTTGCATAATGGATGCTTGTGGGAGTAAGAAAAAGGACGCAATCTCATGTATTAGATGGGAATATGTGGAGCGATCACATTTAATACAAAGAATAATGTACATATTATAGTTCCTTGACAAAAATTTTACGCGATATTAATATTCTGTTTCTTTTCAATAAAACCTATAATATTGGCAAGCAACTGTTATAGTATTCCGCGATAATTGGGCAACCAGCAGCTACTTCTAGAATCATTATCACGTGATAATCAAAACTCTGTCTGAAGTTTTGACGTCAGGTTGTTTTAGAGGGTCAATGTTTAAGCTAGAATCTATATTTCATAGCACACAACAATTACTAATGGTTAATGGGGAGGGTATGAGACAGGGGAGAAAGCATACGATGCGAACTGCGGTTATAATGGGATTATTTAACGTGAACACGGGAGTATTTTTCACAGTTTTCTGTAGACAGTTTTATATGCCAGCCAAGCAAACCGTCAACACCGGCTACCATTAATTATAGCTCGATATCCTACCAGGGTGAACAGTTTATTACGAATGAGCATACATTTAATATGTAGTGAAAGTGTACATGTGATATATAGTCCTGTTTTTTCTTTCTTTTTGTTCTAATTACAACTCTACATAAGATTGTTCTACTAAATTTACTATAAGCTTCCAGTTTATACTGTCCAACATTCTGAGCAATACGTGTACAGCAACGTGCATGAATGAAATGATGCGGTTTCCTGAGTGCGTAATGAATCAAATGTTAGATAGGGTGTGAGTGATCGGTGGGTACGCAGTAAACAGTTTCAGGTAAGCTGTTTTGGATAGGACCCTGATAGTAAAGATGGGTACATGCGTTTATCATGTTGACGGCTAAACGTTATCTGGACCACATTCAAAAAGGTCATCAGAAGATACACAAAGTTTGCAGATAGACATTATGTGTGTAGATGTAGGGCAGCTGTCCAGACCCTTTTTAAAACACTGAACGACCATTTACTTCCAATGATTCGCTTTTGATTCACGGTGGAGGTTTAGACTTGCCAGCCGAGAACTCGCAACAGAGTAATACGAGACGTTGGAGACAAGTGAACCAGCTAGCCACAATATTTTGGCGAATATGGCTTGAGCAGTATCTGCCCACGCTTCGATTGTGACAATAGTGGTTACTGCGGGGGAAAAATATTTGACCAAGAGGCTTGGTTCTCGCTGTTGCAGAAAACGCGCCACGAGGACAGCGGCCACTTGACATTATTGTAGAGCGCAAACCGAGCGAAGATGGGTTGGTTCGGATGGTTTTCTTATGACACGCAAATGAAATAATAAGAACAGACATAGGGCGAATTTGCCGTTTGGAAGGAGCCGAGTAGGGGAGCTTTAGTCCCGTCGAGAGTGAAAGGTGGTAGTCATAGGAGACCGCTCTCATCCAATTATATCCTTCGACAGGTGGGACGCCTGAGGGACGCGCTCAGTGAAAGCCGAGGAGGACGGCCTCATCAAGTGTGCCTTTGAGGTGTGCTTGTCCGAACTCCCTCATGCGTTTGCTTACCTCTTGTGAGGGTCTTAGGTAGGATTAGGCGAAAACCAGAATTTGAACTGTGACATCTTCGTCGATTGGCACCTGAGTAGAATTTTGGCGGCCAGTGTAGGACATTATCGGAGGTCAAAATTCCACTCGATTGACCTTGCCGCACTCTTCCCCTTGACCCCATCTAACAAGACGCCTGTTATTGTTATTCTCACAACCCGCGCCTAAAAGTGCTAATTTCTCCATCCTGCCTCCTTCAATCATTGAACCTCCCTCATCTGCCCGCAAATCCATTGTTGTCCGTCAGTCTCACCCTCTCAACCTCTGTGAACACGGCCTTCTTATGGGCCGCCGTGAAACTTCCACCGACTGGTCAATTGGTCCGGAGGCCGGCTAATTAGACACACATTAGACCGATCCGATCGCGTTTCGTCGGTTCGTCATTGCCTGTCGGTCGCCTGTGCTTGTACTCATCGTGCCTTTTGGACCCTTGACGGCCTATTGCGGCCAACTGATGTATCTTATTCCACGAACGCAAACGAATTGAGTTTTGTTTCCTGTAATTGACTATATTGTTTATGTCGATAGTATAACGGTTCCCAGCAACTTGACTTCTTTCTGGTATTCCACGTCGTTGCTTATACGTGCGTCACTGAACGTTCGTCGGAAAAACGTACATAGCCTATTTTGTCATGTCATTGCGGAATACATGAGTAACTTTTTGTATGTGAACCGGAAAGTGACGAATGTTTTCCGACAAAGGCACGGGTTGCGTCCATACAATTATCTAAAAGTGGCAGATATCGCACTTCCAGCCCAGAAGGGGTGACGGTTGTATGTTTCATTGATTCACATTTCTGGGCACACTTTAGTGTCAGGGACGCTCACACTGTGCTAATCATCGCCAATTTCGACAACCAGCTGGTCCACGCATACATTTATCATACCTCCCCAGTTAAGCTGTTTCCCCAAGCGGACGTTCTATTGCTTACGGCGATTCTTCTGGAATCAAACAACTGTGCTCTATGATGCTGAATTTGGTTGGTGAACATGATGCGCACTCTCCATAGTTATTTAACAGAACAGACGAAGTTAAGGATGTGAGGTCCGACATTTGCAAACTGCAGCCCGCAGTTGCTCAAGTGGCTTTTATGAATAAGATTTACAACGAGGACAGACGAAACATATACCTTTGGGCTCTCGAACCTAAATGTAACGTGAATTCAGTTAGGGATTTAGAAGAACTATGGGTGGGACTGGAAAACGTAAAAACTTATCCACACCTAGTAAGATTTTCCCGTACGCAGTACTTTTCGGTAATGCAGGCTGCCAAACCGTCACATCTAGAAGGAGTAATAATGGGGCAATTTATTCAAAGGATGTTGTCCAACATTTTCATTGACAACTCCCCTAAGACACTAAACTGGAAAGGAACAATTGAGAAAACAGCGGTTTCCGAAATGCATTGCATCAAGGCGGTCCCGGATATGGTGGAAGAAACACGATTTAATATATGACACTTAGCGGCAGTCATAGCAAACCAAGGAAACTGGGGCATATTGAACAGGAGATCAAGAGACGAGTCTAGTCTTAATAAAATTGAGAACTCATTGTGGTTGATGATTTTTATGGGTTCTCGCGACCTACTCATTGGATGTATTTACCGACCGCCTAATTCTAATAGCAGTGACATGAATGACCTCGTAGAGATGATAAGTCATGTGTCAAACATACCTTGCGAATACAAACTAATTAGTGGTGACTTCAACCTGCTAAATATCTCCTGGACCTCATTCACAGCTCCTGCAAAGCAAGCTGATTTTCTTTCATGCATTCAACTGAATGGATGGAACCAACATGTCTTAGCGCCCACTAGACAGAAACATATTTTGGATCTCATATTCACCACAGGTATCTCGTCCGTAAAGATATCCGTTCTGGAA
>JTDE01006558.1:27737-39096 GCA_014338405.1 Paragonimus skrjabini miyazakii
CCCCTGAGAAGACTATGGTTGCCTTACCACTGGCAGACTTTTCCCGCGTGTCGTCCTGCAAGACAGGGCAGCCGCGATGAGAAAAATGCTGTCAAATGGGGGGTGCCCTGTGGGTACCGTGGTGATCCCGCGAACACGAATGGTTACCGGTGCGACTACGACCTGTTGATTTTTCATTTAGAATGCACGAATATTGTTGATAAATCACGGTGCCACTTCTGCGCTGCACGGTTTCAATCTCCTTCAACAGGTACGCTATGATTTCATCAAACATACGACTTAAGTTGCATCTACCTCGAAACCTGTCCCAGCTCCAACGATAAACCAAAAAGGTGACCACGTCAACTGGCGATGACCTTGTCACATCCGGAATTGATATTGTGTCGTCCATCCGTGCTAACGAGTACTCGTGAGAGTAATGCTGTATTATACCGCGGACGTCACCGGTCACAGTAAGTAATACCACACCACCATGTAACGTAACGCTTTAGCTTTTACTCGGGCATGCACGAAGAACAAGATTTCTACTGAGGCTGTCCTGAGATCAGAATGGCTGCTGCAAATCCCGTTGGAATTTTAGAGAATATTTTGTACTTTTAACAGATGGTTGTGGCGACTACTTCGACCTTCAATTTAGCTGCGACCATAAGTCTTCGCGTTGTGACTATAGAATGCACGTAAGCTGACCGTCTAACATAGACGTCAGTGAGTTTAATCCACACATATTAACAGAAGGACTTGCCTCCCTTCCCGCTTAGTTATTTTACTGCCTAAAGAACATATGAGGTCTCACTTATTGGCAGATTCATTTAAATGCACAACTTTGAGAAACATTCTCGTTAACATATCCCCAAACCAGATTACACACGATTAAAGTGAGCAGCAAATAGAGCAAACAGATCACGTCGACCAACACTGAATTCATAGCTGGAACTCATTACATGAATTTGTATTTATTCGTCCACGGTGCCACTAAAAATGCTTCGTTTCCACTTCAAGGTTGTGATGATCACACTTCGCATTTCTGTCGGATGTCACCGCTGATTTTGCCGATTTTCGAATGCACAAGTTAACAAAGAATGAGTTGTAATTAATACTGTACACGTTCAGCAGTAATACCATATCAACTCCACCTATTAACCCAATTATAAGTTTAAGTTATTTTGTCAACGTGTCTTCATACCTCGCAGTTGAAGGACTCACGTTGGCAATAGTTATTCACTGTGCGAAGGACGGAGTGTCAACGTGCTTAAACGGGTAGTACGAGAGTTAGTCACAAAACTGGTAAGTTGGAAGCCGTATTCACAATCGCCCAATTTTCCACACAAATTTGTAGGTAGGGTTTATTTAGCAACACATGCCAAAGCGGGAGCACAACGTGGTATGTTATAGTTCACAAGTCAGTAAAAACGGGCGTCTTACAATTATTCACTCTTCCCTTCTGTTGGTTTTCTTTCTGCTTGTTCCAGGTGAGTAACCACAGCAAGACTTGGAAGCTGGGGGGGGAAGTACAAGTTGCTAGCGCGCAGTTTGGCTGACGTCGTTACTGTTACATATCTCGCCATTAAATTACCGTACTTTTTTAGCCTTCCCGACGACAATCTTTTAAACTTGAGAACAAAAGTATTTCCCGCTGCAAAAGTGTTTTTCATAATGTGTAAAATATTCAGCCACCTACAATTTTGACGATATCACACTCATCAACCATCGGTCCATCAACCTGAAGATTTACCGCCCGCGGATACTTGTCAGCGGACAGAGGTTATTTTGTTATACGTCCTGGGTTTATCCGTAACACCAACCTGTCAGGGTTATTCAAAAGCACTAAGTTTTCCTCCCAACCGGAAACGGTCGTTCAGTTTTCGTGGGTTTGCAAGTGAAGCTGCGAAATGCAGGTCATACTGTTCGTTTTATATATTTGTCTTCTCTATTATGTTCCATTGTAGCTTGCTTTCCATTTCCATTACATCATTTGAATAAAGTTGTTGCATGTCCTACAATAGTCACTGCTTCTAATTCCCTTCGTTAAGCGAACTATGTCGACTAATACTGGTGTTATGCGTTCAAACATTTCTCACGAGGATTCCTGAAGACTGACGGATCTGGATAATTGCGTTTCCGGTTGGACCGAATTCTGTATGGCGGCCGGTGACTTGACCAGGGATGGTAGATAACTTGTGTAGGATCAATAGGAGCTGTAATGGTACGGTACTTGGAAAAATGACGGTTAAACATTATCTGGACCACATTCAAAAAGGCCATCTGAAGATAAACAACTGTTTGAAGATTGACATCATGTTTGATGATGTAAGAAGGCTGTCCAGGCCCTTTTTGAAATGCTGACTGTTGTTACTGGCTCTGACTTCATTCGGGAGTCCATTCCAAATATAAGAATATTTTACAATAAAGAAGGTTGCTCGTATCTTTTTGCGAGCTAACAGGGTTGGCAAAGTGGATCCCTTATTTCTTAGACTATATGAGGAGCTGTGTTGGGATTGAACGGCGAATGCTGTGGTGATGGCGTCCAAGTATATCAGTTTATACAGAAGTGTAACATTCAACTTTAACCTTCGTAACCAAAGTGGATCAATACCAAGTGTTTGACAACGTTCCCTGTAGGTGAGTGAAGATGAATATCCTATTAGGCTTTTGGTAAATGATCGTTGGAGATTTTCTAAAACAATCCTATCGGATTTGCGTGGGTGGCAGTAAATGAAGGTGCAATACTCAAGTTGAGGTCGACCGCACATTTTGTAAACAGTCAGCCTCGCATCCAGTAGACCGAATGTCTTTTTGATACAGCCTATTGTTCTTTTAGTTTTTGCTACCTGAAAGCGTACTTGTTCAGAGAAATTGAAGGAGTTTGAATACCATATTCCTAGATCTCGAACGGATGTGGCGGTGTCAATATGATGACCGTCTAGTGAGACAGACCCATTGAGTATCTGACAACCATAAGTGATAATGTTCGACTTGTTTGCTGAGAACGTCATGAGCCATGTTTTGCACCACGACTCCAAAGATGCTAGGTCGTGTCGTGTATTTTATAGACACGAGGCGAGGTAGTTGGGCTGGCGGAATGTGTAAAAGATGTTGATATCGTCAGCAAACAGAAAGGGTTTGCCATGTTTAATAACATCGCATACGTCATTTATATACATGAGGAAGAGCAGTGGTCCCAGAACGCTTCCTTGAATCACCCCACTAGTCACTGGTTTTGGCATTGAGCAGTGCTCTCCCGTTTGGGAAGTTTGGGTTCGGCCTTTAAGATATGAAGAAAATGAGCTGTACAATGGGTCTTGTATTCCAAGGGATGCTATTTTGATTAACGGGCTCTGGTGGGGCGCACGATCAATGGCCTTTCGCATGTCGAGAAGTAGGATAATGACCGCGTTCCCTGCATCGGCAGATACTGATATATGGTTTAAAAATTCCAATTGAAATGTCATGCAAGAGCGCTTACTGAGGAAACCGTGATGCGAAAGATTTATAAGGTCCCGTGACCTTAAGAATTCGATGATGGGCGCTTTTGTTATTTTTTCAATCATTCTTGAGCAGATTGGTGTGTGGTTTATTGGACGATAGTTGCTAATTTCCTGTCTTGGACCACTTTTGTAGCGGGGCGTTATGATTGACTTTTTCCACTGGGTAGGGCAAGTGCTGGATAGAAGTGATAGCGTGAACAACTTTAGTAAGAGAATGGGTACATCCTCACCTCCTTGCTTGATAACCAATGGTGGGATACCATCAGGTCCAGGGTGGATTGTACGTTTAACGGTAGCCAACTGTAAGCGGATGCCTTTAACATCATTCAAAATATTGCACAGAACTTTAGTTGTTTTCAACGAAGTAACGGGTAATACTGTGCACTCCACGCTAAACGCAACAGCAAAATGTTAATTGAAGAGTTCACATATTTCAACAGGGTCATCGACAGCCGTATTATCTTTGAGGGCGATAACTTTCATAGGAGGGTCCCTCGTGGAATTTCTCCGTCTCATCAGTTGCATTAGCCTCATGCTGCTTTGCTCACTGCCAAGCACAAACTTTTCTTCGTTCGCATAACGCAGTTGCGTTCTGTATTCAATATGTTCAGACATACTGCTCATTTGAATTACTAGGGGGAAATCCAGTGTTCTTCTGTGCATCGACTTAAGTGACTTAAGTTTGTCAGTCGCTTTTTCAGTTAAGATTTTGCCTTGCACATAACAATCAACGCGTTTTGACTTTATGGAGGCCAGAATATCGATACGAAAAGTGAGGTGTTTGGTAAATTCCTCTGCTGCTTATTTTGGGTCTGATGTAAGAAAGGACGTATTCCAATTTAAGGATCTTAGTAAGGAGGAGAAGGTACTCCAATCGATGTATTTGATCGGACGGCAGAATACAACTATGGGTTCGATAACTGTATTGAAGTCAAACAGACACTTGACGATACTATGATCACTTCCTGGAAATTGTTCCAGAACCGATATCCGTACGGACGAGATACCTGTAGTGAATATGAGATCCAAAATATGTTTCTGTCTGGTGGGCGCTAAGACATGTTGGTTCCATTCATTCAGTTGAATGCATGAAAGAAAATCAGCCTGCTTCGCGGGAGCTGTGAATGAGGTCCAGGAGATACTTGGCATGATAAAGTCACCACCTATTAGTTTGTATTCGCAAGATATGTTTGATACATGACTTATCACCTCTACGAGGTCAGTCAAGTCACCGCTAGTAGCATTAGGTGGTCGGTAAATACATCCAATAAGTAGGTCGCGAGAACCTTTGGAGACCATTAACCACAACGAGTTCTCGATGTTATTAGGAGTAGACTCTTCAAGTGTAACTGCGGAAAATTGCCCTTTTAGGTAAGTGATGCATTCACCGCCTCGTCCTGTGAGACCACCCCTACGAAACATATGATGTCCCATGGGGCTTAGTTGTGTATCTGTATTATCAGGGGTGTACCACGTCTCAGTGACGAGAATGATATGGGGATTAGACAAAAAGACAAAAGATCTAAAGATGTACATCTTGCTTAATAATGGTCTTACGTTTATGAGTAATAAATTAATGGAATTCTTTTTGTCAGGCACAAAATTTAAGCTGTTAAAGAACTGCATGACGGATGGGGAAGGGGGTTGCGAAGTGTTATGTGGAGAGGTCCGGTCCAGGGGATATATCAGCTTTCCACTCATGTTTGAACGGATGTCGCAAAAGTTTGCCTCCACGACAGAATGTGATGGAAGAGTGCCATTATGGTAAGATGACTGAGTGGGATATGGAGAGGGGGGCCAGGTGGTGGTGGATGAAATCCAGGACGGTGCACTAAAAAAGGACTGGGTTGGAGGACATTTGTGCTAGTTATATAATCAGGTGGTGATGTACCTGACGGAGTACATACGTTGGGAATTTGGTTACTAGGATCGTTCATGTTTTGGATAGAAGAATGGGGTATTGTGGAGCTATTGGGTAATGCATGGAAAATGTTAAAACTGTTGTGGTTGTGGATTGGCTTGAAAGCAGCAGAGGACCAACAGTTCACTTTCGTCTGTGAAGCACTCTCTTTAAATGTGGCTGTTTGAACCAGGTACGTAGCGTTTATGAAATACCACCGATTTACCCTTATGTTGCAAATATAGAGCATTGTTTTCTAGTAGACACCGTACAGGTTTCAGTGCCGGCTTGAAGACCTGTTCAGGCGTTTTGGGTCTGCGATTGGCATGTACAGTCACTCCAGATAATGGAGGAAAATGCCTGCAGTAAGAAGGGGATGGATTTGCTTGTCAAACCTCGTCTTTGTTCTCGAACCTTGGATATTGCTCCTAACACTGTGGAACATTTTTGGCACCTTAGATTCAGAACTCTTTCCAGTCAGCGTCTCGGTTGGCGGAGGGAACCGTCGATTATTAGGAGAGGTATTTTCGGCGCTAACCGTGAGTTTTACTGGAGACACTTGACCGCACCTAACGACAACGGAGCTGAATTTGGTTTGTTTTTCAGAATCCTTCTGGACGGACATGGTAACGACTTGCTGATCTAGGGAAGTCGTGAAACAATCTAGATCAACGGTCAAGTCAATGAGGTTATTGGTTTTGTTACTCGAGTTCATTTTTACTTGGGGAATGTTTGTTCGCAATATTTCCCGTTGGAGTGGTGTCTTGTCACCGAACACTTTTATCGACTTAAAATTTGTGGCACGTATAATTTGGTCTCGTTTTTTGACGAACTCATTTGCTACAAGTTCATTTGTGAACGGCAATAAAAGTGGACGGCATTTTTGCCGTACCTTCTTGCGAATTCCTAGGCGGTGACAGTCCTGGTCTTTCATTCTGCTGGCCTTGAGTAAGACTTTTTCACGGACGGCAAAGGTATTCTGTCAGGCACGTTAAACACAACCACCATACTTGCATAACGTATCCGTTTGCGCCGTTCAGTAGCTAGTGTCAATAAAAATTCCAGCCGCTACGAGATCCTTATGACAAGAAGTGGTTGTCTCAGGATGGGTGCTAATCAGAGCATTTAGAATCCTAACTATCGGATTCAGCCAGTGCAAAATGTTGATAAGCTCTTCATACTTACTGTGTGTTTTCGCCATTTTAGCCTCTGTTTCCGTTATTTTTTCAGCCTGATCTGCAAAAACACTGGTAATAGAAACTGAGTAGAACTTAGTGTTGTTCCTTCCTTGTATGGGGCTAACATTTACTGTTGAAATTACCGCTTTGACAGCAGATTTTGGCTTCTTAGCGATAACAGCAGTGGAACAGGTGTTGGATGTGGTGCCTGCGGATTTTATGCCTCTCTTTGTTGTCACCACGCCATTTTTGTATGAGGCTGATCGCCTGGCAACTGACAATTTTTGAATACTAGCTGACTTAGTGGGCATTATGTTAAAATATTCCTTTTTTAACAAATAATTTTCAGAATTTTGAAGCAATTAATGGTAACAGATAGGAGCAAATAGTGAGCTAATATGAGCGGTTATTTAATATAAATGGATAATACACTTACACGCATTAATAACTAGCCTTTTTCGAAACACGCACCGACAATCTGGTTTTCCATAACTACTGACAAACTTGCTACTTGGCGGTAGTTTTTAAGGGCTGGACGTTCTCCTGGTTTAGATATGGGAGACGCAGCTTATTTCTTCCAATTATTGAGAACTTTGCTTAAGTTTGGAGATAGATTGAACAACGGGCCCAATGGCTATGATAAAACGTCCACACATTCTTTGAGGACTTTTGGTGCGATTATGTCACAGACTGGGAATTCCTCCACCTCTAGATTTGACAGTTCCTGTTCCACATATGTAACGCTGAAGCTCAATGAATCAAAGCAATGTTCGGCTTACTTTGTTGGGAAAGCATCGTGCGGAGCGTTAGTGATTTCAGGCTTCCAACGCCTTGTTGTGGTGGTCAGCGAATGCGTTTGCCTTCTCCTCACTGTTATCGGTGAGCTGACCGTCTAGCCTATGAACCTGGGAGATTTCTGGATTGGCCTCAGTCGCACGAAATATATGGTGGTAAAGACTTTCAGGGTTGAATAGTACTTTTATTGAGTAGTAGCCTGTGGGATTCCTTTGCTTTGCTTGCGCTGATCGTCACCTATGTTTAGACTCTAACTATACTTCGTAATTGCAGGAACTCTGCGTGAAACGGAATTCAAGAAGTTACTCACAGATGCAGAATGCTGCGCGGAAGTCCAACCGGGTGATGCTTTCGGGTTGATGGATCTCCGCTGTATCAATTAATTGGAACTGAATGATACCAAGGGCCGCCGAAACCGTCAGATGCCTGACCATAAGGGGTTCACTCATCAAAATTCGGTCTAACTAAGAAGTTGTGCAACCGCACCGCCATCGGGTTGGCTAATTCACGAGCTCCAACCAGACAAGATAGGGGACTACATCATAAAAGTAGACAGACCGGCCATTTTGGCTTTCGCAGGTATTGGGCCTGAATGTCGTCCTAGAGGGAAAACGGTCATTTTGGAGCGTTCTGGATTTTTGACTATTGTCAAAACATTAAAATTGGGAGTCCAATCAAGGTACCTAGACTCCATCAATTGTAGGTAAACAGTATTGATGAGAAAACTGGAATATATCGAATAAGTGCCAAAAGTACTGGTGTGGAGACGAAAGATGTTCTACCATTTTGCGGCCCTGTAAAATCCCGCGCTAAGTCGAACTTTCTTGATATATGTCGTCCAGTAGAAGTGTACACACGCGTAGGCGGCGACAGATTTTTAACGGTATACAAGCGGTTGACCTCCAAAAGTCCAGTGAACGTAGAATGTCACTTCGTCAGTGGCATGCGTAGGAAGTCTACGTTCTGTCAGCTTGCCTCAGTGGAATCCCTCCTATTCCTTAATCATAAGGGCTAAATGAAACGTGGTATTGGAATGTAGGTGTGAACGTACAGGATGTTCAGGAGTATTTCACAGTTTCGTTTTACTAAATATGCAACCGACGGTTTGAATTAACGGATTTCACGGATTTATCTTTTTCAAAATGAAACCAGTCATGACGGAAAAATCACTAAGAAGGGCATCGTTATATTACATGTCAACCACGAGTGGCACTATAATATCCTAATTGTCCTACGCATGATCAACATTTTCCGTTGAGTAGTGTAGCATATACGTACACTCTAAGTTATTTATTCTCTGCAGGGCCTTCTCGGGGAACCACAGTAGGCCTAAACATCTTAATCAAGCGCTGTGAAAAGCCCGTTAATTGAGCTGTGTTGAATTCCTGGTTGATTAAAAAACAAAACGATTTTCACGCTTGAAAATTTGACTGTAACAAAATGGAATCGTTGCAGTGAAATTGTGGAGAACCTACCCTGTATTGTGGCTTACAAACTGCTCACAAGCTTCTGGCCAAACGTGGGGCCGATTTTCCAAAAAACGTTGCGTTGAAGCTTGCGCTTAATAACCGTAGACAAAAACAAACAAAATGACAAAGTTGATGTAGACGGCTTACAAGTTCATGCGTACGAACCAGCATGAAGTGTGCGAGTTAAGAAAGTTCTGGCCGGTAGACACTGATTCCAAGTCCAAATGCGTAGGGAAAATTAGTTGCCCGATGAAACATCACACTAGACGCCAATGTACTGACAGAAGAGACCGTAGTTTTTATAAGGATGCCAGCGACAACAAAAATCTACCTGCATGCATGTGTTGCACGTACGTTTTCTATCCGCCTGACACTGGATGTATCAATCCAGACTCGTAGCTACTTCATTCGAGTGTGCAATGCTTTGCTCATAGAGGATCGTGCGCTTCTTTGAGCTACAGTTTATAGAATAACATAAAACTTCTTGGTTTGTGTTGGTTGATATACTGATGGATTGTTTGTTTAGAACTAGTGAGACTGCTATTCCAGAATACTGTCTGATCACTTGAGTTCAACACTCCGGTATGAATTTTGTATTCTTGTCTGTCCGTTTTGTAGACATTAATTACCGTATTTGGTCCCTGTGTAGGCTACAGTCGACTGTTGGTCTGTTTTCTAACTAACGTGTAAGGTTTGCTGTTTTACTAAGTCTGGTGCATTCCTGTTGCGGTTGGGTGCAAAGATTAAAGATAGATAACACTTAAGAAAGGATACTAAACCAGACTTACCTCTTATTTCGGAACCAAATCAGTTTGCCTAAAGTGAGAGGTGGAGCCTCCTAAACTGTTTTTAAAACGAACAGAAAAGCCTACTAATAATGAATTAGGCCTACATCTAAGTGATGTCAGTAAACAATTTCATCAGGAGGAAGCATCCTTCCCTATAAACAAGCTTCGTAAGTGCCATTCCATAACTGGCAGAGGACGACCGTTAACGAATTAATTTCTGCATGCGCAAAGCAGTCTGTAAATTCCCTCTACTACCCTTGACCAGTTGTCACCAAACCTGCAAATGTGAACCTATCAAAGCCGACAAACGCGCTTCGAGATATATGTCACTGTCACCGTGAATGCAAGTCGTAGACCGTGAGTTCCTGAGCTGTCGTGTTAGGGAAAATGTTTTCCTGGAAAAATTCGTTTCAATAGCTCGGTACCTGGTGCTGAAATTGAAATCGTCACAATTTACGTCATGGACTCATATCTGTTTGTTTTAACTGACCGTTAACTAGAGCCACTTTATCGTAATTGTTTTTCGAAAATCGGTATGGCTGCCGCTGTTTTGGTCGATGGCGTGTGGCAATGTTAACACAAGGATGCTGGGTTTATTCTCAATTTAATTGTTCACGCTTGTCATTTATTTGTTACTTCATTTTCAGTTGTTTGTTTTTGTTTCCAGTAGATAGATTATGTTGCGACTTTCAAGGCGATGTTTGAGGATCGTTAATTTTGCTCTTTCTCACAGTTTCGGGACTGTCTTCGAAGATACATGGAGGAGGTGGGGGTTATTTAAGTTCGTGGGTCGAACCGTATGTCGTAAACTGCTTTGAAGTACGATAAGGTAAAATGACATGGCTTCCTGAAGACCGTGCAGATTTATTATCGTTGTACGAAGCATGATGGATGTAAGAATGTATGCATGGGTGTGTGACGTGTCTAGTGGGTTAACTTGTGTTAGTTTTAACGATTCGGTTCTTGCGACACGTGTTGTAGATCACGATTTAATGTGGTCCGACGAGATGCGTCTCTGATTGTGAGCTCTTCCGAGTTGAAGCACAGCCAGCTCCTCAGTCATTTGTTATATGAGTCCCATCCTACATATCGTGGACTCATCGTCGGTGAATTGAACGAATGCAGGAGTCTGTTCCAGTACAATACGCCAACTGCTGACATTAAACAGTATGTAGCGGATGGTTATGGGAAGTTTATCACAACCGCTGACGTTGGAAACATCCGCCGCAGCTGCGTGTAATCGGTAGAACGTGAATAACTCCGTTGTCTTTTAGTTAAGAAGTAATTAGTATCAATCAATGTTGTTCAAAATTTGTGAAATGTTGCAGAAATTAAAATCCTGAAAATCTGTTCCATAGAGATTTCTTTGTTTCAGTCTTCCGAAGACGTAAACAAGAAATGTGCGGTTGTTTAATGGCACAGGGATTAATGGAAAAATAACGCAAAGTCGCATTCTACGTTATTTCGGAAATATGAAGGTAAAATATAATGAAATCTACGTCATACACGTGGAAACACATGTCTTTATTGAAATTTCGGCGTGATTTGGCAGGAAAGCATGATTATAATTTCGACAATCGAACTGTTGTTGAAACATGAGTACTAAGCTTTTTACCATACTACAACCGTGAGAGACGCCTATAACCTAATTCAACGTGGGACAATTCACCATGCTTCACCACTCATTGGTACCACTGTTGTTAACTATTCCATGGAATCAGGATGTACGCTAGCGTAAATTCCA